>VCJN01000229.1:0-91357 GCA_006384855.1 Tetraselmis striata | reverse complement strand
ACATAATCCACCCCTAATTGCACTACTTCCCACCGTGTAATGTTGTCACGATGTGCGCACACAACGACACTTACTACCGGTTCCCACGCGGATGGAGGCGGGGCTGGCGGAGTGCATTGGCGGTGCGTAGAGTAGCGTGCTGCAAATACTTGGGGTGCATCGGACGCCGGACGCCCATCCACCCGGCGTAAAAGACGCGAAATAATTCACACTATATTCACACACAAATGTGTGAAAACCGGACATTCCGTGCCGGATGGATGGGAATACGGCGTCCGATGCAGCCAAAACCCCAGCAACACGCTATTCTATGCACCGCCAATGTACTCCGCCAGCACCGCCTCATTCTCCGTCGATTTTCGAGAATGCCTTCACATAATCCACCCCTAATTGCACTTCCCGCCGTGTAATGTTGTCACGATGTGCGCACACAACGACACTTACTACCGGTTCCCACGCGGATGGAGGCGGGGCTGGCGGAGTGCATTGGCGGTGCGTAGAGTAGCGTGCTGCAAATACTTGGGTGCATCGGACGCCGGACGCCCATCCACCCGGCGTAAAAGACGCGAAATAATTCACACTATATTCACACACAAATGTGTGAAAACCGGACATTCCGTGCCGGATGGATGGGAATACGGCGTCCGATGCAGCCAAAACCCCAGCAACACGCTATTATATGCACCGCCAATGTACTCCGCCAGCACCGCCTCATTCTCCGTCGATTTCGAGAATGCCTTCACATAATCCACCCCTAAGGTAAACACGTCGCATCACGCCGCCGCACTCCGGATGACCGCTCGGAGCCGTTGCGTGGGGTGGCCGAGAAACCGTCTTGCTCCCGCACATATATGTGCCCATGCACGGCGCGCGCTACACTCCCGGAGCGTTCACATCGCGCGTCGAGAAGATGCGGGCATAGGCAAGTATGTGTCGGAGGGTGCCTAAACGCGGAGCAACATGCCCCGGCTATTCCCGAAGACCTCTTGGGGCCGTTGCGCCGTGTGGATGTGTGAACCGTAGCGCGCCGCAACCATGCATAACGGATGCATATGTGCCGCAAGCACGGCGCTCGAGATGCCGGAGCCGTACCACTGCGCGCCACTGCGGGGCGCACATCGGGTAGCATATATGGGACGAGCGAAACACGCTGCAACATGCCGCACCTCGTCCGGGTGAGTACTTCTAGGCGCTCCGTGGGGCGGCGCACTAGGGTCATTATGCAAAAAGCTCCGAAACCAGTCTGACAAACCGCGGCACGCGGTTTACTGTGGGCGTCACATAGCGCGCTATGGGGGCGCACAAGCAGGCTAGCATATGCCGGGCGAGGCAAACACCGACGCCGCATCACGCCGCCGCTCCGGATGGCGGCTTGGAGCCGTTGCGCGGGCGGGTGGCCGATAATCCGTCGTGCTCCCGTGCGTATATGTGCCCATGCACGGCGCGCGCTACACTCCCGGAGCGTTCACATCGCGCGTCGAGAAGATGCGGGCATAGGCAAGTATGTGTCGGAGGGTGCCTAAACGCGGAGCAACATGCCCCGGCTATTCCCGAAGACCTCTTGGGGCCGTTGCGCCGTGTGGATGTGTGAACCGTAGCGCGCCGCAACCATGCATAACGGATGCATATGTGCCGCAAGCACGGCGCTCGAGATGCCGGAGCCGTACCACTGCGCGCCACTGCGGGGCGCACATCGGGTAGCATATATGGGACGAGCGAAACACGCTGCAACATGCCGCACCTCGTCCGGGTGAGTACTTCTAGGCGCTCCGTGGGGCGGCGCACTAGGGTCATTATGCAAAAAGCTCCGAAACCAGTCTGACAAACCGCGGCACGCGGTTTACTGTGGGCGTCACATAGCGCGCTATGGGGGCGCACAAGCAGGCTAGCATATGCCGGGCGAGGCAAACACCGACGCCGCATCACGCCGCCGCTCCGGATGGCGGCTTGGAGCCGTTGCGCGGGCGGGTGGCCGATAATCCGTCGTGCTCCCGTGCGTATATGTGCCCATGCACGGCGCGCGCTACACTCCCGGAGCGTTCACATCGCGCGTCGAGAAGATGCGGGCATAGGCAAGTATGTGTCGGAGGGTGCCTAAACGCGGAGCAACATGCCCCGGCTATTCCCGAAGACCTCTTGGGGCCGTTGCGCCGTGTGGATGTGTGAACCGTAGCGCGCCGCAACCATGCATAACGGATGCATATGTGCCGCAAGCACGGCGCTCGAGATGCCGGAGCCGTACCACTGCGCGCCACTGCGGGGCGCACATCGGGTAGCATATATGGGACGAGCGAAACACGCTGCAACATGCCGCACCTCGTCCGGGTGAGTACTTCTAGGCGCTCCGTGGGGCGGCGCACTAGGGTCATTATGCAAAAAGCTCCGAAACCAGTCTGACAAACCGCGGCACGCGGTTTACTGTGGGCGTCACATAGCGCGCTATGGGGGCGCACAAGCAGGCTAGCATATGCCGGGCGAGGCAAACACCGACGCCGCATCACGCCGCCGCTCCGGATGGCGGCTTGGAGCCGTTGCGCGGGCGGGTGGCCGATAATCCGTCGTGCTCCCGTGCGTATATGTGCCCATGCACGGCGCGCGCTACACTCCCGGAGCGTTCACATCGCGCGTCGAGAAGATGCGGGCATAGGCAAGTATGTGTCGGAGGGTGCCTAAACGCGGAGCAACATGCCCCGGCTATTCCCGAAGACCTCTTGGGGCCGTTGCGCCGTGTGGATGTGTGAACCGTAGCGCGCCGCAACCATGCATAACGGATGCATATGTGCCGCAAGCACGGCGCTCGAGATGCCGGAGCCGTACCACTGCGCGCCACTGCGGGGCGCACATCGGGTAGCATATATGGGACGAGCGAAACACGCTGCAACATGCCGCACCTCGTCCGGGTGAGTACTTCTAGGCGCTCCGTGGGGCGGCGCACTAGGGTCATTATGCAAAAAGCTCCGAAACCAGTCTGACAAACCGCGGCACGCGGTTTACTGTGGGCGTCACATAGCGCGCTATGGGGGCGCACAAGCAGGCTAGCATATGCCGGGCGAGGCAAACACCGACGCCGCATCACGCCGCCGCTCCGGATGGCGGCTTGGAGCCGTTGCGCGGGCGGGTGGCCGATAATCCGTCGTGCTCCCGTGCGTATATGTGCCCATGCACGGCGCGCGCTACACTCCCGGAGCGTTCACATCGCGCGTCGAGAAGATGCGGGCATAGGCAAGTATGTGTCGGAGGGTGCCTAAACGCGGAGCAACATGCCCCGGCTATTCCCGAAGACCTCTTGGGGCCGTTGCGCCGTGTGGATGTGTGAACCGTAGCGCGCCGCAACCATGCATAACGGATGCATATGTGCCGCAAGCACGGCGCTCGAGATGCCGGAGCCGTACCACTGCGCGCCACTGCGGGGCGCACATCGGGTAGCATATATGGGACGAGCGAAACACGCTGCAACATGCCGCACCTCGTCCGGGTGAGTACTTCTAGGCGCTCCGTGGGGCGGCGCACTAGGGTCATTATGCAAAAAGCTCCGAAACCAGTCTGACAAACCGCGGCACGCGGTTTACTGTGGGCGTCACATAGCGCGCTATGGGGGCGCACAAGCAGGCTAGCATATGCCGGGCGAGGCAAACACCGACGCCGCATCACGCCGCCGCTCCGGATGGCGGCTTGGAGCCGTTGCGCGGGCGGGTGGCCGATAATCCGTCGTGCTCCCGTGCGTATATGTGCCCATGCACGGCGCGCGCTACACTCCCGGAGCGTTCACATCGCGCGTCGAGAAGATGCGGGCATAGGCAAGTATGTGTCGGAGGGTGCCTAAACGCGGAGCAACATGCCCCGGCTATTCCCGAAGACCTCTTGGGGCCGTTGCGCCGTGTGGATGTGTGAACCGTAGCGCGCCGCAACCATGCATAACGGATGCATATGTGCCGCAAGCACGGCGCTCGAGATGCCGGAGCCGTACCACTGCGCGCCACTGCGGGGCGCACATCGGGTAGCATATATGGGACGAGCGAAACACGCTGCAACATGCCGCACCTCGTCCGGGTGAGTACTTCTAGGCGCTCCGTGGGGCGGCGCACTAGGGTCATTATGCAAAAAGCTCCGAAACCAGTCTGACAAACCGCGGCACGCGGTTTACTGTGGGCGTCACATAGCGCGCTATGGGGGCGCACAAGCAGGCTAGCATATGCCGGGCGAGGCAAACACCGACGCCGCATCACGCCGCCGCTCCGGATGGCGGCTTGGAGCCGTTGCGCGGGCGGGTGGCCGATAATCCGTCGTGCTCCCGTGCGTATATGTGCCCATGCACGGCGCGCGCTACACTCCCGGAGCGTTCACATCGCGCGTCGAGAAGATGCGGGCATAGGCAAGTATGTGTCGGAGGGTGCCTAAACGCGGAGCAACATGCCCCGGCTATTCCCGAAGACCTCTTGGGGCCGTTGCGCCGTGTGGATGTGTGAACCGTAGCGCGCCGCAACCATGCATAACGGATGCATATGTGCCGCAAGCACGGCGCTCGAGATGCCGGAGCCGTACCACTGCGCGCCACTGCGGGGCGCACATCGGGTAGCATATATGGGACGAGCGAAACACGCTGCAACATGCCGCACCTCGTCCGGGTGAGTACTTCTAGGCGCTCCGTGGGGCGGCGCACTAGGGTCATTATGCAAAAAGCTCCGAAACCAGTCTGACAAACCGCGGCACGCGGTTTACTGTGGGCGTCACATAGCGCGCTATGGGGGCGCACAAGCAGGCTAGCATATGCCGGGCGAGGCAAACACCGACGCCGCATCACGCCGCCGCTCCGGATGGCGGCTTGGAGCCGTTGCGCGGGCGGGTGGCCGATAATCCGTCGTGCTCCCGTGCGTATATGTGCCCATGCACGGCGCGCGCTACACTCCCGGAGCGTTCACATCGCGCGTCGAGAAGATGCGGGCATAGGCAAGTATGTGTCGGAGGGTGCCTAAACGCGGAGCAACATGCCCCGGCTATTCCCGAAGACCTCTTGGGGCCGTTGCGCCGTGTGGATGTGTGAACCGTAGCGCGCCGCAACCATGCATAACGGATGCATATGTGCCGCAAGCACGGCGCTCGAGATGCCGGAGCCGTACCACTGCGCGCCACTGCGGGGCGCACATCGGGTAGCATATATGGGACGAGCGAAACACGCTGCAACATGCCGCACCTCGTCCGGGTGAGTACTTCTAGGCGCTCCGTGGGGCGGCGCACTAGGGTCATTATGCAAAAAGCTCCGAAACCAGTCTGACAAACCGCGGCACGCGGTTTACTGTGGGCGTCACATAGCGCGCTATGGGGGCGCACAAGCAGGCTAGCATATGCCGGGCGAGGCAAACAAACACCGACGCCGCATCACGCCGCCGCTCCGGATGGCGGCTTGGAGCCGTTGCGCGGGCGGGTGGCCGATAATCCGTCGTGCTCCCGTGCGTATATGTGCCCATGCACGGCGCGCGCTACACTCCCGGAGCGTTCACATCGCGCGTCGAGAAGATGCGGGCATAGGCAAGTATGTGTCGGAGGGTGCCTAAACGCGGAGCAACATGCCCCGGCTATTCCCGAAGACCTCTTGGGGCCGTTGCGCCGTGTGGATGTGTGAACCGTAGCGCGCCGCAACCATGCATAACGGATGCATATGTGCCGCAAGCACGGCGCTCGAGATGCCGGAGCCGTACCACTGCGCGCCACTGCGGGGCGCACATCGGGTAGCATATATGGGACGAGCGAAACACGCTGCAACATGCCGCACCTCGTCCGGGTGAGTACTTCTAGGCGCTCCGTGGGGCGGCGCACTAGGGTCATTATGCAAAAAGCTCCGAAACCAGTCTGACAAACCGCGGCACGCGGTTTACTGTGGGCGTCACATAGCGCGCTATGGGGGCGCACAAGCAGGCTAGCATATGCCGGGCGAGGCAAACACCGACGCCGCATCACGCCGCCGCTCCGGATGGCGGCTTGGAGCCGTTGCGCGGGCGGGTGGCCGATAATCCGTCGTGCTCCCGTGCGTATATGTGCCCATGCACGGCGCGCGCTACACTCCCGGAGCGTTCACTTCGCGCGTCGAGAAGATGCGGGCATAGGCAAGTATGTGTCGGAGGGTGCCTAAACGCGGAGCAACATGCCCCGGCTATTCCCGAAGACCTCTTGGGGCCGTTGCGCCGTGTGGATGTGTGAACCGTAGCGCGCCGCAACCATGCATAACGGATGCATATGTGCCGCAAGCACGGCGCTCGAGATGCCGGAGCCGTACCACTGCGCGCCACTGCGGGGCGCACATCGGGTAGCATATATGGGACGAGCGAAACACGCTGCAACATGCCGCACCTCGTCCGGGTGAGTACTTCTAGGCGCTCCGTGGGGCGGCGGACTAGGGTCACTATGCAAACAGCTCCGAAACCAGTCTGACAAACGGCGGCACGCGGTTTACGGTGGGCCTCACATAGCGCGCTAAGGGGGCGCACATGTGGGCTAGCATATGCCGGGCGAGGTAAACACGTCGCATCACGCCGCCGCACTCCGGATGACCGCTCGGAGCCGTTGCGTGGGGTGGCCGAGAAACCGTCTTGCTCCCGCACATGTATGTGCCCATGCACGGCACGCGCCACACCAACGGAGCGTTCATAACGCGCGCCGAGGAGACGCGGGCATAGGCAAGCAAGTGTTGGACGTTCCTGAACGCGTAGCGACATGCCGCGCCCATTCTCGAAGACCGCTTGGGGCGGTTGCACTGTGTGGTTTTGTGTACCGTAAAGAGCCGCACAGCTCTATATATATGTATATGTATATGCCCCAAGCACGGCGAGCGAAATGCCGGATGAGGCGTACTAGTGCGCGCCCCTGAGGGGCGCATATCGGGTAGTATATATGGGACGAGCCAAACACGCTGCCACATGCCGCACCTCGCCCGGCTGAGAACTTCTAGGCGTTCCGTGGCGGGGCGGCGGACTAGGGTCACTATGCAAACAGCTCCGAAACCAGTCTGACAAACGGCGGCACGCGGTTTACGGTGGGCCTCACATAGCGCGCTATGGGGGCGCACATGTGGGCTAGCATATGCCGGGCGAGGCAAACACGTCGCATCACGCCGCCGCACTCCGGATGACCGCTCGGAGCCGTTGCGTGGGGTGGCCGAGAAACCGTCTTGCTCCCGCACATGTATGTGCCCATGCACGGCACGCGCCACACCAACGGAGCGTTCATAGCGCGCGCCGAGGAGACGCGGGCATAGGCAAGCAAGTGTTGGACGTTCCTGAACGCGTAGCGACATGCCGCGCCCATTCTCGAAGACCGCTTGGGGCGGTTGCACTGTGTGGTTTTGTGTACCGTAAAGAGCCGCACAACTATATATATATGTATATGTATATATGCCCCAAGCACGGCGAGCGAGATGCCGGATGAGGCGTACTAGTGCGCGCCCCTGAGGGGCGCATATCGGGTAGTATATATGGGACGAGCCAAACACGCTGCCACATGCCGCACCTCGTCCGGATGAGAACTTCTAGGCGTTCCGTGGCGGGCGGCGGACTAGGGTCACTATGCAAACAGCTCCGAAACCAGTCTGACAAACGGCGGCACGCGGTTTACGGTGGACCTCACATAGCGCGCTATGGGGGCGCACATGTGGGCTAGCATATGCCGGGCGAGGCAAACACGTCACATCACGCCGCCGCACTTCGGATGACCGCTCGGAGCCGTTGTGTTCGGCTCTAGCTTAAGCCTGTTCTTTAGGCCCTTTAGGATGCTGCGGAAGGATTTAGAAAGTATGGCCAATCTCTTCTGGTTACAGGGGTTCCTGGGTTATAGTTCTGTCTCTGAATTCTACCTAGTAGACTTGTCCGAGGCGGTATTTATACCCGCCGAGGTCATAGTCATACCTGTGCTATGTTAGCCGGGTGTCATGGTATACCCGTGCTGTGTTAGCCACGTAAGGCTTGAGTCAGAGAACTCTAGAGAATTCCAGAACAGTCTTCGGCCTTATACTACTAGTATTTATACCCGCAACACTAATATATACAGCGACTCCGCGGATGCGTAGTCGTACTACCTTTGCGGGGAGTTATACCTGCTAGTATAGCAGAACATTATGGCTAAAGGGAAATGGAGTATAACACTCTCTCCCCCTTAAGCACAAGCGTCCTCGCTGTGCAGGTGTCACAGAACTACAAGAAACTACAGTCTTGGTCTTGATTTTGAAGTTAAGGCGGAAGGTACTCGGCTTGGGTAGCGATTCCGGAACCGAATGAAGTATGGGCTCTCAGTAAACTGTCGGTATGGTTTAGACAGTAAGAACGACCGGAAAATGTCCAGGTGCTTGACTCCGCGTAGGGGCTCCCAGGTGTCTTCGCTTGGTACGTTGTACGGGAACGCCCATCGCACTCGAAACAGTAGTCCAGTGCCATTGTTGTTGAAGGCAACATCGAGTATGTCTTGAACATGGAATCGGTTTGTGTCATGGACAATCGGTACTCGTTCAGACTTCGCCGGTTGGTCGGGGTCGTCATACCACTTCTCCAGCATACTCGCGTGCACCACGTCGTGGACTCGTACGCCCGCAGTTAGTTGCGATCGGAAAGCAACTGGCGAGATCTGCTCTGTAATGACGAAGGGGCCCACGTAGCGATCGCGTAGCTTAGCACAGGGTTGCTGAATAAACTTCAGATGAGACGCTTTCACCTTAACTCTGTCGCCGGTCTTGAATGGTACGGGTAGTCGTTTACGATTAGCTGCAGTCTGCATACGAGTTTGAGCCTCCAGTACGCAATCATGCGCGAAGCGATGAAGCTCCTGTACATACTTGACGTGTTCCGGAAGAGCTCGAGTTGGCTCGGTTGCGAGTTGAGTAGTAGCAGGTGTAGTCGGCTCGAATCCCAAAGTCGCCTTGAAAGGGGACATAGTAGTCGAAGTCGACTGAGCAGCGTTGATCGCAAACTCCACGTTGGTGAGGTGGTTGACTCAATCATCGTGCAGAGGGTGCACGTAGCAGCGTAGCACTTGCTCTGAAGTTTGGTTAGTCCGTTCCGTCTGGCCATCAGTTGCTGGATGAAAAGCTGTAGAGATGTTCAGCTTAAAACCCATGGTCTTGAACATATCTTGCCATAATTCCGACATAAATCTTGGGTCTCGGTCAGAGATGAGTTTAGCCGGTAGGCCGAAATGACGAAAAACTGAGCGATGCATAATCTCCGCCAGGCCTTCAGCAGTAACTGTCTTCGTAGTCGGCTCAACAATTACTCGCTTTGACAGTAGACATACGAAAATCACTACTGAGTCATACCCCTGACACTCCGGCAGATCTGTGATTAAATCCAGGGATATTACCTCAAATGGTCGTGACGGTACGTCATGGGGCTGAAGTAAGCCGTATGGCTTATGCCGGGCCGCCTTAGTACGTTGACAGGTAGGGCAGCGTCGCACGTAGTTGGTGACAGTCTGTTTCATACGAGGCCACCAGTACAGTTCCACAATACGCGCCAGTAGTCGTCGTCCTCCTGGGTGTCCAGTAGTAGGCGCGTCATGTAGTTCGTACAGTGCTCGTTGTCGCAGGTCCGCCACATTTGGTACGTAAAGTCGTGAGCCGTAGGCGTACAATAGACCATTACTGTGACGTACTAGCAAGGATGGTAAAGCTTTCCGCGATTTCAGGTACTCGTCGGAGTCATATGCGGTCTTGATTTCGTCGTAAAACTTGTTGTCCGCATGTAGTCGCGACTCCATAGCAAATAAAGCTGAATTTATTTCGCGGTCAGCTTCGTCTTCTGACCAGTTGTTCAGCAGATCTAGCTTCTGTAGCGCATCCTTCAAGTCGGGTCGCCGAGAGAGGGCGTCCGCATGATTGGCAGCTCCTCGCTTGTAGACGATGTCCATATGTCGTTGGTAAGGCGCAAACACTTGCAGCCATCGTACTTGCCGCGTCGACAAATCGCGTTGGCGAAAGAAGTGTCGTAGTGTGTCATGGTCGGTGATGACCGTAAAGCCCGCCGCTCCATCAAGGTAGCATCGGAACTTGATGAGTGCATCACGAACCGCTAACAACTCTTGCTCATGTACCGGGTAGTGAACTTCGTGTTTGTTCATCTTGCGTGCATGGTGCGCAACTGGTCGAAGTCCCGAGCCTTGATCTTGCAGCAGCACAGCTCCCACTGCAAATCCAGAAGCATCTGTATATAATGTGTAACGGGCGTCCGCAGATGTGTCCGGTATACTCAGTACATGTGCTCGTACCATTGCGTCCTTTAATGCGCGAAACGCCGCATCAGCACGAGGCGTCCACACAAACTCCGGTTGATTCTTCGTCAGGTCATGTAGTGGCGCCGCAATAGCCGCGAAGTTATGGATGAACTTGCGGTAATAGCCAGCAAGGCCGAGAAAACCTCGTACGTCCTTTACTGTCTTCGGCACGGGCCACTGTTGAACTGCTTCCACCTTCCGGGGGTCCATCTTGATCTGTCCTGCATCGACAATATGGCCCAAAAACTCCAAGCTAGTACGGCCGAACGAACACTTCGACAGCTTGATATGCAAGTGGTGTCGTTGCAACTCCCGTAGCACCAATCTCATGTGCTCGAGATGCTCTTGAGCTGTCTTGCTGTAGATCAGCACGTCGTCCAGGTATACCACGCAGAATTTGCCGAGATATGGGCTCAAAACACGGTTCATCATGGTCTGGAATCCAGCTGGGGCGTTTGTCAAGCCGAAAGGTAACACACAGTACTCGTAGAGTCCATAATGTGTCCGGAACGCTGTTTTGTGGATGTCTTCCGGTTTAATTCGTACTTGATGGTAGCCTTTGTACAGGTCCAGAGTACTGAAAATAGTCGCACCATGCAATGAGTCCAATAATTCGTCGATACGAGGAAGCGGGGTCCGGTCTTTCTTCGTAAGGTCATTCAACTTACGGTAGTCCACACACATACGCAGAGTGCCGTCTTTCTTACGCACAAATAAAATTGGGGCGCCGTAGTTTGACTTGGACGGACGAATCCACCCTTTTGCCAACAATTCCTCCAGTTGTGACCGTACCTCTTGCAACTCCGCTGGTGACATACGGTACGTTGGTTCCTTGGGAGGTTCATCACTCTCCAGGTTGATCTCAAAGTCGAACTCGCGCTCCGGTGGCAGGTCAGTAGGCTCTGCAATGATGTCGGCAAACTCCATAACGGACCTCTTGAGCTCCTCGGTCCACTCGGTCGACTGGTCCGTGCGCAGCTCAGCTACCGCATCGAACACCTCACGTACCGCAACAGCAAACAGTTCCTCTTCCTCAGCTCCTTCGCCATCGTAGCCGCGTCCAGGTGGTAAACCGTCGTAGGTACTGTATACTGTTCCGCTGTAGCAATGTGTTGTCCAGTCTTCCGGTGTTTTTTAGCATAATTTTAGCATAATTTTTAGCATAATTTTAGCAGTCCAGTCGATGTCAGGATTAACTGTTTCCAGCCAAGGTTGTCCGAGAATAATGTCGAATTTCTCCAGGTCTGTAACTATAGCGTCCAATTTATAGTCGAAAGCTCCTACGGTAAGTACTTCGCTCCTCAGCCGTTTGGTACTGGTACTCATACTACCGTTCGCCAGTTTTATACGGTGTTTTCCTCCGGTTACTGTAGGGCACTGATGCAATTGTACCCATTCAGTACTCGCAAAACTTTCGGTTACACCAGAGTCCACCAGTATTTTACAGTGTCGTCCTCGCAATTCGCCAGTAACGGTTAGTAGTCGGGTACCACTCGGTGAAGATACGTTGCACAAACGCGATGTGGAGTCTTCGCCAGGTAGTCGGACGTTACGGTTGACATATTCATCAATTTGTTCGCCGAAGCTTTCGTACCGTAGTGGGTAGCGTACTGTCTCCGTCTCCAGATAACCCGTACTTCGTGCCTCCAATAATTTCTTCCAGGTTGTCCATAGTGCACGGTTCTTCCAAGGGGTCTTCGTAGGTACAGTATTACGACGAACGCGATACATGTATACGGGACACCGGTTGTCTCCCGTCCGCTGAGTGCCGAGGTACTGTAGATTGCTCTCCTGTACCCGGTACCCGGTTTGCTCGAGTAATCGTCGTACTGCTGTTGTCTCCGGCGTCGCGTCCGTGTCGCCGCGCTTGCCTTCAGGAAACCAAACCAGTCCGCTGTCTTCTACAGTTAGAAGCACTCGTCTTCCATCGGTTACTAGAACCTTCGAGTGCGTCCACTCATGCTTCGGTGGGGTTCTCAGGTGCTGCGGTAGAAACCGTACGCCGGCGCCATCGTCAGCGTAGATCTGTGTCGCCCATCGAGTGGGGCCAACATCTTTTCTCGCACCTTCTATGCCATCGTTCGTTGGACACGTAAACACAGAAGTCTCCGCTGGCAACTCATCCACCAGACGAAAATTTCTAAGTAGTCGAAACCACGGCTTACGCGACCATTTTGGGACCACAATAATTGCTCGTAGATGCGGATGCAATAACTTCAGTCGCTGAAATCCTTGTGGAGGAAATCAGGCCTCAGTGTCGTTCGAGGATACGAGGGCTGTACTTCTGTAGTTTCGCGAGCCGTTTTAGGGGACAGTCCTTCACCCTGTCGCGCGCCGCGCGCGGCCAACTCACGTCTTAGTTTCCCGGCCGGTTCTTTCTGGGTCGATAATCAGAAATCTTCTTCTTCTTGCTCGGGCACGCGGACGCAACATGACCTTTCGCCCTGCAGATAAAGCAGCGTCCCTCCTTAAATCTCTCAAACTCCTCCTCGGTCAATCGCCGCGCCATCAACAGGTCGTCTTCTTGTTCTGTAGCCTCACCCTCAGCAGTGCTGTAGTACTGCTCGTCGTCGTCGCCATCGTCGTCCATGATGTTTAGGCGCTCGCGACGGATCTCGCGGTGTACATCTGTCTCCCGCTCCGCAGCTTCAACAGCCAGGGCTGCCTGTACAACTTTTGCCAGGGTCTTAGGGTTTTTCAGGGAAACTTCCTTTCGAATATGGGGTTTCAGTCCGCGCTGGAAGTCATGTACATATTATCTTCCTCGTGACGATGGGGTAACTCCAGTAGTTGCTCGCGGAAATAATTCGCGTACTTCTATACTGTAGTCCGCTGTGTCGCGCGATCCAGATTGATACGAGCTTGCTTATCCGGTGTACGTCCACAGAATTCGGTGATTAGTGCCGCCTCCATGTGCGTAATACCGGTAAAACCGCCGCCAATTTCGTCGTGCGTACTCGCCACTTGCGCGTACCACCACTTGGATACAGGTCCGTGAAAATAGCCAGATGCCCAGTACACGCTACGAGGTTCCTCCGGGTTTACGTTGTGATATTTCAGGTAGCCCCGTGCATGACGAAACCAGTTCCGTAGCTCGTCGATATTCGTAGTCGATAGCTTCTCGATCTTCGCTGGTTTCGCATCGCTCGGCATGAGTCCAGGCATGTCGCTGGTTCGGGCAGAACGAAGCTGGTCTCGCATCTGCTGCTCTACAACTCGGCTCCGGTTCACTCGGTCGTCGAAATGACTAAAGCCTTGTCGCACGTACTCGTCCAAGCGGCGAATCTCCGCCGTTGCCGCCGTTGTAGCTTGCGCTACTTCTTGCATCTTCGCTTGCTCCGTCGACATAGTCTCGACTCGGTCGGCTAGTCGTTGAAGCATGCTCATCATGTTTGCGAGGGTCGGTTGCGTGCCCTCTTGACCTCCTTCGAGCGGAATCGCTGTGCTTCGCCGGCAGTGGCCGCTACCGGAAAGCTTCCGCTGTCCTCAGGTGGCGTCTCTCTTGGTGTAGCCATCTTTACGTCGCTTACCGATGTCTAAGCTCCGAAACCAAGTGTTAGGCTCTAGCTTAAGCCTGTTCTTTAGGCCCTTTAGGATGCAGCGGAAGGATTTAGAAAGTATAGCCAATCTCTTCTGGTTACAGGGGTTCCTGGGTTATAGTTCTGTCTCTGAATTCTACCTAGTAGACTTGTCCGAGGCGGTATTTATACCCGCCGAGGTCATATTCATACCTGTGCTATGTTAGCCGGGTGTCATGGGATACCCGTGCTGTGTTAGCCACGTAAGGCTCGAGTCAGAGAACTCTAGAGAATTCCAGAACAGTCTTCGGCCTTATACTACTAGTATTTATACCCGCAATACTAATATATACAGCGACTCCGCGGATGCGTAGTCGTACTACCTTTGCGGGGAGTTATACCTGCTAGTATAGCAGAAAATTATGGCTAAAGGGAAATGGAGTATAACACGTTGCGTGGGGTGGCCGAGAAACCGTCTTGCTCCCGCACATGTATGTGCCCATGCATGGCACGCGCCACACCAACGGAGCGTTCATAACGCGCGCCGAGGAGACGCGGGCATAGGCAAGCAAGTGTTGGACGTACCTGAACGCGTAGCGACATGCCGCGCCCATTCTCGAAGATCGCTTGGGGCGGTTGCACTGTGTGGTTTTGTGTACCGTAACGAGCCGCACAACTATATATACATACATACATACATATATATATGTATATATATATATATATGTATACATATATATATGTATATATATGTATATATATATATATGCATGTATATATGTATATATGTATATATATATATATATATATATATATATATATATATATATATATATATATATATATATATATATATATATATATGCCCCAAGCACGGCGAGCGAGATGCCGGACGAGGCGTACTAGTGCGCGCCACTGAGGGGCGCATATCGGGTAGTATATATGGGACGAGCCAAACACGCTGCCACATGCCGCGCCTCGTCCGGATGAGAACTTCTAGGCGTTCCGTGGCGGGGCGGCGGACTAGGGTCACTATGCAAACAGCTCCGAAACCAGTCTGGCAAACGGCAGCACGCGGTTTACGGCGGGCCTCACATAGCGCGCTATGGGGGCGCACATGTGGGCTAGCATATGCCGGGCGAGGCAAACACGTCGCATCACGCCGCCGCACTCCGGATGACCGCTCGGAGCCGTTGCGTGGGGTGGCCGAGAAACCGTCTTGCTCCCGCACATGTATGTGCCCATGCACGGCACGCGCCACACCAACGGAGCGTTCATAACGCGCGCCGAGGAGACGCGGGCATAGGCAAGCAAGTGTTGGACGTACCTGAACGCGTAGCGACATGCCGCGGCTAAAGTCGGAGACCGCTTGGGGCGGTTGCACTGTGTGGATTTGTGTACCGTAGCAAGCCGCACAACTATGCATATGCCCCACGCACGGCGCGCGAGATGCCGGATGAGGCGTACTAGTGCGCGCCACGGAGGAGCGCATATCGGGTAGTATATATGGGACGAGCCAAACACGCTGCCACATGCCGCACCTCGTCCGGATGAGAACTTCTAGGCGTTCCGTGGCGGGGCGGCGGACTAGGGTCACTATGCAAACAGCTCCGAAACCAGTCTGGCAAACGGCGGCACGCGGTTTACGGTGGGCCTCACATAGCGCGCTATGGGGGCGCACATGTGGGCTAGCATATGCCGGGCGAGGCAAACACGTCGCATCACGCCGCCGCACTCCGGATGACCGCTCGGAGCCGTTGCGTGGGGTGGCCGAGAAACCGTCTTGCTCCCGCACATGTATGTGCCCATGCACGGCACGCGCCACACCAACGGAGCGTTCATAACGCGCGCCGAGGAGACGCGGGCATAGGCAAGCAAGTGTTGGACGTTCCTGAACGCGTAGCGACATGCCGCGCCCATTCTCGAAGATCGCTTGGGGCGGTTGCACTGTGTGGATTTGTGTACCGTAGCAAGCCGCACAACTATGCATATGCCCCACGCACGGCGCGCGAGATGCCGGATGAGGCGTATTAGTGCGCGCCACTGAGGGGCGCATATCGGGTAGTATATATGGGACGAGCCAAACACGCTGCCACATGCCGCACCTCGTCCGGATGAGAACTTCTAGGCGTTCCGTGGCGGGGCGGCGGACTAGGGTCACTATGCAAACAGCTCCGAAACAAGTCTGACAAACGGCGGCACGCGGTTTACGGTGGGCCTCACATAGCGCGCTATGGGGGCGCACATGTGGGCTAGCATATGCCGGGCGAGGCAAACTCGTGGCGGTGCCCCATCTCCCCCTCCCCGACCCGCATCTCCGCCTAAGGAGCCCTTATCTCGGGATGCGAAGCCCGCACCGCTGCCCGCGCCGACATCTCGCCCCAACGCCGCGTTGCCGCTGTCATCAGAGTTCAGAGGTAGCATCTCGTTGCGAAGAACACAATCTCTGTGTTCGGCGACAGTGTTATTTACTTCACACTGCTGTACTTTGTACTGCGGGAGCCGACGAAGGAGCGAAGGACTGGCGACTGAGGCGGACGAGAACGAGTACAAGCCAAGCAAAGTACGAGTATGAGCATTGCGATTGCGAGTACAAGTGAAGGCGAAGTACTAGTACGAGGACGACGAGGCGACAGTACGCGCGACTATAAGGCGACTAGTAGTGCAGTACATTATTACGACTACCCACATGGGGTGCGAGTAACCTGTACTTACGCCTGCGTACCAGAGGATGATGATACCAAGCGTTAGATGGAGCGCTGCCTTAGTGGAGTATTAGTAGTAGGTACTAGAACCTACTAGAACAATCTAGAACGCTATAGCATTTGCTATAGCAATAGTAGATAAATATTACATCACTGTGATGCGGACAGGTGCTAGGAACCGTGTCTGTACTTAGTAGTATATGACTAAAATAGCGACGGGCCGCGGATTAGGACCGCACACGTCGATTTTAGTATTAGTCTAGTAGTTACACGCAGCACAAGTGGCGGAAATTGGATATGTACACCGCGCACGGAATGACGGAAACCAGCGACTATAAATAGGCCGGCAAAACCACCGCCGGGCCAGTCACCCAGGTTACCGAAGTCCGGTACTGTAAGAATCCCTTTCCCCAAATCTCCGCTCATTATTCCTGGCCGTGTGGAATGGCCGATCCAATGGGCCCTTGACTCAGCTCCTGCCTTAGGACTATCTATGGCTAGATGTTTATTCGGCTTAAGTCCTAATGGGGTTGTCACACTTGGTTTCGGAGCTTTAGCTTTATTTACCTCATGGTTTCACCGGTAATCACAACTGTTATGTCTTCTTCTTCTCCTGAGTTCGATTTTCGTGTGGCAGGTTCATTCTTCAGCGCAGAAAAAAATCTGCGGTTCTTCTCGTTCGCTATACCAGCTCGTTACCAGTAGTCGCTACTGTGCCGATAACGGCTGATACATGTAGGTTCTGGTCGATGTCGCGCCATCGCCAACTCACGTCGTCGAAACTGTAGCTGGGGTCGCGAGTCGCACGTTGCTCCGCCCTTATGGCCTTGCAGCATGCAGCGTCAGCGTTACACATCTCAGATCGAACGTTCGGCTGCTCCTTCGTACTAGCAATCTTCGTCCCTTCGCTAGTTCATAATTTCGCTCGCTCGTTGTCGCACCCTCCTCATCGTCGCTACGTCGTTCTCGCCACGTCGAACTTGACTCCATCTATCAAAGCCGGTGCGCATCCTCGGTGGGCGTCCCCGCCATAGGATCCTTGACATCTGAAGTCTCCTTGTGTCCCTATCTCGCCTCTCGCTCTCGTCGCTATGCCGCTTCTCTTGTGGAATCCGGAACCATGTGCTCCGGTCACCGCTCCGAAACCAAGTGTTACAGCCCCATTAGGACTTAGGCCGAATACACGTCTAGCCATAGATAGTCCTAAGGCAGGAGCTGAGTCAAGGGCCCATTGAATCGTTATTCCACACGGCCAGGAATAATGAGCGGAGATTTGGGGAAAGGGATTTTTACAGTACCGGAAGCCGGTAACCTGGGTGACTGGCCCGGCGGTGGTTTTGCCGGCCTATTTATAGTCGCTGGTTTCCGTCATTCCGTGCGCTGTGTACATATCCAATTTCCGCCACTTGTGCTGCGTGTAACTACTAGACTAATACTAAAATCGACGTGTGCGGTCCTAATCCGCGGCCCGTCGCTATTTTAGTCATATACTACTAAGTACAGACACGGTTCCCAGCACCTTCGCATGTCCGCATCACAGTGACATAATATTTATCTGCTATTGCTATAGCAAATGCTGTAGCGTTCTGGATGGTTCTAGTAGGTTCTAGTACCTACTACTAATACTCCACTACGGCAGGGCTCCATCTAACGCTTGGTATCATCATCCTCTGGTACGCAGGCGTAAGTACAGGTTACTCGCACCCCATGTGGGTAGTCGTAATAATGTACTGCACTACTAGTCGCCTTATAGTCGCGCGTACTATCGCCTCGTCGTCCTCGTACCAGTACTTCGCCTTCACTTGTACTCGAACTCGCAATGCTCATACTCGTACTTTGCTTGGCTTGTACTCGTTCTCGTCCGCCTCAGTCGCCAGTCCTTCGCTCCTTCGTCGGCTCCCGCAGTACAAAGTACATCAGTGTAGAGTACATAACAGATAGACTCTTAGGCCCGGGGCCCCTTCTCTGCGCGAGTGTGGCTCTTTTTCCGGGCTTTAAACGCTAGTCGCCACGCCCTCGCGTCCGCAATCTTCCTAGGTGAGACGGATAGTACTTTACGCGACTGAGGGCGAGAAGAGGACACGCCGATTTGTCATTTTAGTACTCATGTATAGTATTGCATTGCACCTGAAACGTGCCCCAAAAGTGGGTACGTATCCCAGCCTAAGCGCCCACGTGGGGGGGGGGGGGGGGGCACATTTTTGAGTCCATGAATAGGATCGTTTTGACTCAGAAACGCCCCTTGTACCCTTGAGGTTTCTGCAATGTGCATACAGATATTAACAATTAGCAACATAGCATCACCAATCAGCATGAAGCATATTAATACATATCCAAATGCTGCAAAACAATTCGAGATAACATACCTATGCGCAGCATGCAGCCTTGCAAATTCCCTCAGAGAGTCCGTTCTTGGTCTTTTTGGGGGGACATTGCCATGCATGCGGATCATCTTGTTGCAGCATCGGCACTTATATGCCTTGTCCACGATGCCCTTTACAAAGCCGTGAGACGCTTTGATTTGTCAGATCAGCTCCCTCCACTCGGCCCCCTCCCCCTGCACCTCTCCCATGTCATATGGAAGTGCTTGGTAAGGGCTGTGCAACAACTGCACCCCTGGTTTGCCACGTGGCACCACACGTGAATCAGCAAACCATAAGTAGCAATACTTGATATATACAATGCATATTTTTCCTATAATAATAAATTATACATTATATTATCCATCCCTACACATGCTGCATTTCTGAATGCAATGTCAAATGCATGGGCATCCCTTCTTTGCCAAGCAACCACATTGCCCCCTTGCTTGCATTCTGATACTTTTTGTCCCCCCCCCCCTCGCACGCCATCACTGGCACCTAAGTGATAGCGTCACTCCCTTGGTGGCGATGTCGTGGAGTTCGTTGAAGAAGCGCTTGCCCTTCTCCGCCAACACTTCATACCTCACTTCATACCAACACTGCATCCCCCTCGTACTGAAGGACATGGCTGTTCCCTACCAAGCTGCTGCTCTGCATGCCGTCATGCCGGATCACCTTGGTCACACCGATGGTCTGCTTGACACCCAAGTAAGCGCCATCATATATAGTCCGCAATACCCTGGATAGGGGGGGGGGATGGGTGTGCTCGTAGTATGGGGCTTAGCCGGACCACTTGACGCCCCAGATGCGGTTGGCCAAAGCCATCCCGATGGGGATGGCTGCAGTCACGATCTTGCCCTCCAGCACTTGGTGTTCCACGCCGAGCTCCTCCTTCGCATAGTCCTTCCATTCCCTCACCGCACGGCTCGAGGACAACTGCGGGACGGGGGTGTCGAACAATGACAGGGTGCGCGGCACATGCTCGCCTTTGACCGGATCAAACCACTACTCGATGCCACGAATCAGGCGTTGGTATTCTATGTCACTGCATTTACAACGTGACTTCATGCAGCTGCCCAACTGCGGCGAGAAGAGCTCTTGAATCTCGCAGACCGCAGCCGTCAATGCGTCGCGACAGCACGGGCCGTAGCACAGCACTCCGGATGTGGCACGAGGTTGGTAGCGGCCGGTGAGCTTGGCTGCAACGTGCCGTTGCAGCTTGGCACCCTCCGCGTCGTCCTTGGCACGACCTACCGCCGCGTCTAGGAACGCTCCAATCTTCTTAGCGGCGTTGTTCGCGGACAACTGCGAGAAGGTGCGGGACACCTTCAAAACGCACTCGCTGGCCTGATGTGAGACGGTGCACCACCGCAATCTCGAGTGCCTCGCTGACCTCCTCGTGCTTGCGCTTGACGAGCGCAAGATGGGGGCGCGTGTGCTCCATTGCAGCTTCTTTACGCGCGCGGTCGAGCTGCACGCGCATGCCGGCTAGCTGTTTGTCCTTGTCGCGTACCGCCCGGGCTAGCTGCTTAGCGCGCTGCACTGCCTCGCCGTCACGGAGCTGCTTCATCTCAGCATGCAGCTCGGTTAGTTGTTCCTCCACGCTCCGGCGTGCGAGCTGTTGCTTCCGTGCTGCTGATTTGGCGGCCGCCAACTACGACTCCAACGAGGCGACCGCGCCATCTTGTCCAGCGTGCGGGCGGGCAGCAGAGCGCCGTGGCCCACGCACAGTAGTGATGACGAAGCGCCCGGGCGCGCCGCGTTCGAGGCCTCGTCCTTGCTGCGGCAGGTCGAGGCTGTCGACAACATGAGATGGTGCGTTAGTTCCTCGCGTATTGCGGGCGACGGGCGGGCGGACTGTTGCCTCATACCGCGTCCGTGGGCGATTCGGCACCCCAACAACACCATCGCGGTCACGCCATGTAACTATGAGTACCACCCCCTGCCCCATGGGTGTTATGTACTCTACACTGCTGTACTTTTTACTGCGGAAGCCGACGAAGGAGCGAAGAACTGGCGACTGAGGCGGACGGGAACGAGTACAAGCCAAGCAAAGTACGAGTATGAGCATTGTGAGTGCGAGTACAAGTGAAGGCGAAGTACTGGTACGAGGACGACGAGGCGTCAGTACGAGCGACTACTAGGCGACTAGTCGTGCAGAATAGTATTACGAGTACCCACATGGGGTGCGAGTAACCCGTATGTACCTGCGTACCAGCAGCGGCGATTGTCGTACGCTATGGTGTCACATGCTAGAGGACGATGACACCTAGCGTTAAATAGGACGCTGCCTTAGTAGTATCTTAGCAGTTGGTACTAGAACCTACTGGAACCATCTAGAACGCTATAGCATTTGCTACAGATAAATATGAAGTAATATTTAGTAGATACATATATTTAGTAGATAAATATGAAGTAACTTGACAGTTGAATCAGCGATGCGTCGATTTTTCAGAAAATTTAATAGAACGGGTTCCATATCACTGGCCTACAGTTCCATGAATTGCATTGCTAGCGCTTTGAAGTACCAGCAGTGAGCGTTTGCATTGCCAGCGCTTTGAAGTACCAGAGTTTTTTCCCCATTACCAGCAGCGAGTAGCGAGTACCAGTACCAATACCAATAGTACCAGCAGTACCAGCAACGAGTAGCGAGTACCAGTACCCGCAGCGAGCGTTCGCATTTTTATCTTTTTTAATTACAGGGAGAGCGTAAAGAGAATGCACGTTCGCATTGCCAGCGCTTTGAAGTACCAGAGTTTTTTTTTCCATCACCAGCAACGAGTAGCGAGTACCAATACCGGTACCAGTAGGTGGATTTGTTATTGCCCTTTTTGTAATTCACACCAATATCAGTACCAGCAGTACCAGCAGCGAGTAGCGAGTACCAGTAGTACCTGCAGCGAGCGTTCGCATTGCCAGCGCTTTGAAGTACCAGAGTTTTTTTCCATTACCAGCAGCGAGTAGCGAGTACCAGTACTCATAGCCTCCCAACTGTGAGATCGTAACTGGACGGCTGTGTAATTAAGGACCGTGGGTGGGTGGGCGGGTGGGCGGGTGGGTGGGTGGATTATGGTACTTAGTAGTACATGCCAGTAAATAAGCGCGTTAGTCATGCACCTATAGGCCCGATCCGCTGCAACATAGGGGTACCCGTACGGCAATAAAGCTCACCGCCGAAAAATCGACGCTGGACGATCACATCACTGTGCTGCGGACAAACGAAGGTGCTAGGAACCTGTCTGTAGTTAGTTGTGTGTTACTAAAATAGCGACGGGCCGCGGATTAGGACCGCACACGTCGATTTTAGTATTAATCTAGTAGTTACACGCAGCAAGTGGCGGGAATTGGAATCACTACGCAGCGCACTGAATGACGGAAACCAGCGACAACAAATAGGGCGGCAAAACCACCGCCGGGCGAGTCACCCGGTTACCGAAATCCGGCACAACCAACCCTCGTACAGGAAAATGTAAGCGGGAATGCGATTCAATAATTAGCTCACGCGAGTGCCGCGACTACCTAAGTGGCTCCTCTGACAAATGGGCCGCTGCCAGTAGTGCTCCCGGTGCCGCTCAATTAGGGATTGTTACTGGATACCCGTATTACGACGGGTACCTTATCCTACGGCGGGCCGCGGGCACGTCGTCGCGTCGCCAGGCACTAGCCCTTACATACTTACTGCCAGATATGTGACAGCCACGCTGTACAAAATGACGTGCGAGAGGTTGCGAGGGGGGGGAGGGGGGGTCGACGGGGGCGGACGGCGCCTCGCGCGGGCTGATGGTGAGCTGCGCCGAGCGCTGATCCGCAGCGGCAAGATGCCCGCCAGGGGGCGAGGAGGGGCTGTAACAGCAAGGTTATTGTGACGCCCCTGACCGGTGTGAGGCCCCGCTTGTTGTTAGCTGTTGCCCCAGCCACCGCCAAACCTCGTGCGCGCCGAGCAGGCGCGCGACTGTTCGCTGATCTAGGCCGGTCAAACATCGTACGCATGTGCAGCGCGGAAGCGCCAGGCTGGCGATGACTAGCTGACCGGCCGGCTGATGCGTGCAGCGCGCGTTGATGGAGGGCGAGTACAAAGTACTGAAATCATCCGAGTTTTTCCTACAGGGCAGTCGTAGTGGTGCTCATATCATCGTCATTTAGGCATACTAGCGCGTGGTGTTAAAGTACTGCGCCGCGCCGCGGAGCATAGCGCGATAAATACGAGGGCCGGCTGTGGGTACTGTAAGAATCCCTTTTCCCAAATCTCCGCTCATTATTCCTAGCCGTGTGGAATAACGATCCAGCAATAACGAATAACGACCCCAAGACTCGGCTGTTGCTTTAGGACTATCTATGGCTAGACGGCTATTCGACCTAAGTCCTAACGGGGCTGTAACAATTGGTTTCGGAGCGGTGACGGAGCACATGGTTCCGGATTCCACAAGAGAAGCGGCATAGCGACGAGAGCGAGAGGCGAGATAGGGACATAAGAAGACTTCAGATGTCAAGGATCCTATGGCGGGGACGCCCACCAAGGATGCGCACCAGCTTTGATAGATGGAGTAAAGTTCGACGTGGCGAGAACGATGTAGCGACGATGAGGAGGATGCGACAACTAGCGAGCGAAATTCTGAACTAGCGAAGGGATGAAGATTGCGAGTATCAAGGAGCAGCCGAACGTTCGATCTGAGATGTGTAACGCCAACGCTGCAAGGTGCAAGGCCCATAAGGGCGGAGCAACGTGCGACTCGCGACCCCAGCTACAGTTCCGACGACGTGAGTTGGCGATGGCGCGACATCGACCAGAACCGACCTGTATCAGCCGTTATCGGCACAGTAGCGACTAATGGTAACGACCCGGTATAGCGAACGAGCTGTGGTTACCGGTACAACCATGAGGTGCTGGTACGATTAATTTCGTACGCGAGTACAAAACAGCTCCAGACTCGGATTCGAGGAGAGCGCTGCGAGATTATGACATGAGCCGTCAAGTGAAAATCCTGGGTGACCACAGCTCAATGTCCGGACGCACGCATTTCTCTCGACATGATGCGGTATGGCGGAGGAGACCCTGCTGCCTGCTGCCAAAACAAAAGACTCGACTACGGCCGATGGGAGCTGCGAAGAGGCTACCGAGATTCGGCGCGTTGCCTGTCTGTACATGCTGTATGCTGTACGGTGCCGAATGGAGCGCGTCGTACCACAGCAGACACCTAAGGTGCGACTACGGATCTATTGTGGAGGCCACGGGCATAAATACATGAAATACAGGAGGATATTTGCACGAGTATGTCTACAATTCAATGCATAAGAACCGTCAACAGTATCGCCGGTATGGGACGGCGGTGTTGTACTGCTGCGATGAAAAGATGACTACGACTACAAATGGCGAGGAGGTATCCGGTATGGGACGGCTATCTACTTGCGGACAAGTACTGTAAAAATGCTACTGGTCGACGCGTATCTCTACTAGCCCTGCTACGAGCTTTGACCGAAATCGAGAGAAGAAAATCCGTGGACTACATGAGACTACGGTTCAGCGATAAGCGACTGCGAGCACGAGAGCTGCTATAGGTAGCGACAAGTGTCCCACCTACGGTATCGCGAGCAGCGATAACACACCATTGACTTTCTGCTTTGCGACACATATACAGACGCGCTGCGTGCCAATGTCGACACCGCTGAGATGCCAAGATGCGAGCTTGTTACCTCGACGAACTGCGACGCGAGAGCCTTTGGTATACGATCTTTGACTACGACTACGCGAGTGCGCGTTCCGATGGCAACAATGAAGCAATGGCGCACACGCTTGAGTCAAAAGGGACTGTCGACGGTTCGACGCGACGAGGCTGAGCTCGAAGAATGCTGCATTTCTGTGGCTACCCACCGAACGACACCAATCGGTGCCATTGGTGGCAATTTGCTGCGACTTGCGGCACCACCAGATGATGCTCGACTATGAGGAATTTTTTTCCGAAAGGACTGCCTCTATGACGAGTGTCACCACCTGTACATATATGTACATATTCTGGCTGCGCGACTGTCCAACGACGACCGAGTTCTGCTGAACGTACTAGCGAACAGCGCGGCCGCTGTTCATTAACATGGTAAGAGTGTTATGTACTCTACATTGCTGTACTTTGTGCTGCGGGAGCCGACGATGGCGCGGAGCGAAGAACTGGCGACTGAGGCGGACGGGAACGAGTACAAGCCAAGCAAAGTACGAGTATGAGCATTGCGAGTGCGAGTACAAGTGAAGGCGAAGTACTGGTACGAGGACGACGAGGCGACAGTACGCGCGACTATAAGGCGACTAGTAGTGCATGACAGTATTACGAGTACCCACATGGGGTGCGAGTAACCCGTATGTACCTGCGTACCAGCAGTGGCGATTGTCGTACGCTATGGTGTCACATGCTAGAGGACGATGACACCTAGCGTTAGATGGGGCGCTGCCTTAGGAATATCTTAGCAGTAGTTAATAGAACCTACTGGAACCATCTAGAACGCCATAGCATTTGCTATAGCAATAGTAGATAAATATGAAGTAACTTGACAGTTGAATCAGCGATGCGTCGATTTTTCAGAAAAAATTAAAAGAACGGGTTCTGTATCACTGGCCTACAGTTCCATGAATTGCATTGCCAGCGCTTTGAAGTACCAGCAGCGAGCGTTTGCATTGCCAGCGCTTTGAATTACCAGAGTTTTTTTTCCATTACCAGCGAGTAGCGAGTACCAATACCAATAGTACCAGCAGCGAGTAGCGAGAACCATTACCAGCAGCGAGCGTTCGCATTGCCATCGCTTTGAAGTATCGGTACCAGAGTTTTTTTTTCCATTACCAGCAGCGAGTAGCGAGTACCAGTACTCATAGCCTCCCAACTGTGAAATCGTAATCGGACGGCTGTGTAATTAAGGACCGTGGGTGGGGGGGCGGGTGGGCGGGTGGGTGGGTGGATTATGGTACTTAGTAGTACATGCCAGTAGATAAGCGCGTTAGTCATGCACCTATAGGCCCGATCCGCTGCAACATAGGGGTACCCGTACGGCAATAAAGCTCACCGCCGAAAAATCGACGCTGGACGATTACATCACTGTGCTGCGGACAAACGAAGGTGCTAGGAACCTGTCTGTAGTTAGTTGTGTGTTACTAAAATAGCGACGGGCCGCGGATTAGGACCGCACACGTCGATTTTAGTATTAGTCTAGTAGTTACACGCAACACAATTGGCGGGAATTGGAATCACTACGCAGCGCACGGAATGACGGAAACCAGCGCCTACAAATAGGGCGGCAAAACCACCGCCGGGCGAGTCACCCAGGTTACCGAAGTCCGGTATTGTTAGAATCCCTTTTCCCAAATCTCCGCTCATTATTCCTAGCCATGTGGAATAACGATCCGATGGGCCCTCTACTCAGCTCCTGCTTTAGGACTATCTATGGCTAGACGATTATTCGGCCTCAGTCCTAACGGGGCTGTAACAATGGGCCTCTTGGCAGTCTCTTGGTCTGACCGACGACCACCCGGGTGGCCGGCTCGTTGTGTCGGTGGGCCATCTGGCAGGGATGGCGGCATGGCCGCACCGCCGGCGGCTGTGCTTGACGCCTTTTTTATTGTCCGTGGTGTATTCAGAATCCGAACTGCTACGGGACGGGTTACCGCGGGAAGCGATGTGCGGGCTGGTCTTGTGGTGGCCGAGGCAATAGGCGCAGACCTTGTGGCCCGACGGGGCGGGGTTCGGGTTGGGGCGGCCCGGGGCAGGTGGGTTCGGTGCCCGGGGGCGGCTCGAGTTGCCGCGGAGCTCGTCCAGCCAGCTGGGGCTGAGGAGATCGCGCGCGGCGGAGATGAGCTGACGCTAGCGGTCGTCGTGCAAATGCGGAGCCAATTCCTTGCGGAGCAGGTCCATTTGCTTGGTCTGCAACCGCGGGAACCAATGGTCGAACGGGGACAACTCGCGAGGGACCCGGTACGTGCGGTAATACCGTTGCATGTACGCGCAGACCGAGGCGCGGCTTAGGGCGGGGCCGCCGTTGCCGTGCTCGCAAGCCTTCTGCACGGCGTGCATGAAGCGGATGCTGCCAGTGACGCCAAGGATGGTCTCCACGCGCCGCTCGCAGCCGGGGGATTTGTCGAAGAGCGGGGAGTCGACCACGTGTAGCAGCTCCCAGTGCCAGATGAGCATGTTGACGTGGTCGGCCTCTAGGTGGTGGCGGTCGGGGTAGGGTTGCGACGGGTTGACGGGGGTGGTAGCCGTGGAGCTCGTGCCAATGTCGGGCCTTCACAACACTTCCCGCGGCAACCCGAACGACATTTCGCGATCCGAATATGGTACAAATAATACGTCTGTGCGCGCCGCGCCCCTGAGCCGCGGAATCCGCGTCGCGCCGCCTGTAGTGCCCGCCCGGCAATGCGGGCGGCGCATCAAGCATCCACGAGCACACCCCGTCCAACCCACCAGCTCCCGCCCACCCCGTAGCCCTACCTTTTGCCCTTGTCGACGACACTAGGCGATCATGGCTGCTTGGGGGCGCTTGTATGTCCCGGGACGGCGGCCAAGAGGTCAACCCTCGCGACTGCCACCCGCCGACTGACCATCCCTATCAAGAATTCGCGTTTTGCTGACACCATACGCCTTTAGGGCCAAAATCGCTTGGATAGAAAGGCAGGTAACAAAAGGCCTAAACAGTGTAAGTTTTTTCCTAGCTCGTCCGACCGAGCCGCCTGTGCCATCGGTGTGAAGTTTATGGTTGGGGCGGCGCTCAGATCGGTTGCTGCGGGGTCGCCACGGAGATGCCGCCGGCGCGGCCGTAGCGGTCGCGACCCGCCCACCATCGCCGCATAAAGAGGGACTTCTCGCAATACGGGCGGTCGCGCGGTGTCGGTGGACGGTTGACAGTCGTGGGCTTGCTAGAGGCTAGAGTGTGACAATAATGGCATACTCTGTACGGGTACTGTATGATCGTAGCATCATTCATGTACGAGTACCTGCTGTATCGTATGTGTGCGCGCGTGTGTCACGCGCCACAATACGAGTACTGGTGGATGATGAATAATGAGATGAGTCCTACTGGTACCGGTACACTGTTTAGTAGTAGTTACGGGATAATACGCATGTGCGTACCCGTAGCGGGCATATATGTATTCTGTACCTGAAAGTTGAATCAGCGATGCGTCGATTTTCCAGAAAAATTTAAAAGAACGGGCTCTATATCACTGGCTTACAGTTCCATGAATTGCATTGCCAGCGCTTAGAAGTACCAGCAGCGAGCGTTTGCATTGCCAGCGCTTTGAAGTACCAGAGTTTTTTTTCCATTACCAGCAGCGAGTAGCGAGTACCAATACTAGTACCAGCAGTACCAGCAGCGAGTAGCGAGAACCAGTACCAGCAACGAGCGTTCGCATTGCAAGCGCCTTGAAGTTCAATTTGTTTTTTCCATTACCAGCAGCGAGTAGCGAGTACCAGTACTCATAGCCTCCCAACCGTGAGATAGTAATCGGACGGCTGTGTAATTAAAGACCTTGGGAGGGCGGGCGGGTGGGTGGGTGGATTATAGTACTTAGTAGTACATGCCAGTAGATAAGCGCTTTAGTCATGCACCAATAGGCCCGATCCGCTGCACTATAGGGGTACCCGTATGGCAATAAAGCTCACCGCCGAAAAATCGACGCTTCGTTGGATAATGCACATGCCTATGTAACATCAGTTGTATACTTGTGTATAAAGTGATGTGTCAAGTACTTGTGCGGAGGTTTTTAAGCGACGACCTCCTGTTCGACACTTAAGGCACGACTCTCCACGGTGACGCGCTTCGCAGTGCGCGTGCCGCTTGGTGGTGGCTAGCTGCGAGCTAGCCAGACGCATAAATAGCGGCGGGTGGTGACAACGTTGTAACCATTGTTTCTTTCTTCTCTATTGCCTCTGTGTTTTCACGCCAGTCTTGCCTTTTGCGTGTGTGAGGGGTGAGACTGCCGCACTGGTTTCGGAGCTGCTGTTGCGCTCCTTATCCTTGTTTCCACTGCTCAACCTGCGATACCTCGACTGAATAGTTCGACATATCTGAGTCGATGAATTGTGCTTGCAAAAGCCGAGAGCAACTGTTCAACGAGGTAAGTTCAGTCGATCTCTCGACTACCAAGGTTTGTGCTGCCGTAGTGGTCACTTATGGTAAAGGTCACTCTGTCGAACGTCAAGTGATCTTCACGACTGAGCCACATGCTAGATTGACTCTTTTCATACCAGTCGGAAAGTCGACAGCATCTGACATTACTCTGCGCGGCACGGCTGTGCGGAAACTCCGCGAGGAAACCGGTCTGCTTGTCTCTGAGGACGACTTATAATTGTTTGACGTTCTCATCATAGATGGCATTAAAATGTTCCTTATATGCATCTAAGCTGTCATCCAAGCCGATAGCCAGTGAAATGCGCACGCCAGAAAGGTCGCACGCTCTAGTCATGTCGCATTTAGTTGCACGAGTAGCTGCTGCTGGTGAGGAATTAGATGATGATGACGATAATGCTCTGATTGGCGTCGAGCGTAACTTTCCTGAGAGTATCACCTTGGACCCAGAGTCTGGTGATTCGTACTCGGTCAGCATTGCCGTGAACAGTCGTGGCAAGCCTGTTCCGACTACTGTGTGGTACCCTCCATTCATGATTCACACTGATGTGAGTGATTCATGGGCGACCATTTTTAAGTATGTACTGAATGGCTTTTAGATCAATCGTTCGTACCCAGAGCTCCCTCAGCAGTTTGCATTTAGGCATGATACTGGTGAATAACCTATTTGGGATGCCGTGAATCGTTATCTAGTCGTAGATCCAATAGCGACTGACATGTACCATTGTACCATTGTACGAGAATCCTGATGCTCAACTGACTGAGTCTCAGCGAAAATCAGCTCAAGCTCAGCCTAAGCAGAATGGTGAAGATGTTCTTAATCTGGACGCATGGCTTACTGGACTGCCGGAGCAGCTTGGTACCGTGGGACTAAGGTCGACGACTACTGCCGGACTTGCATTTGCAGTGCAAACTTTGAGTGGCAACTTTCAACGTTGGTGGCAGGGATTCGACTTAAAGTCGTCTTCGCTTCGCCCGACTAATGTTGTGGAGTTTGTCAAGGCAGTTAGAGAATCATCATTGATGCATGATATAGTTCATGATGCATGCATTGAGTTTGATGGCATTAAACAGGTGTCGGCTGGCCCTCATGACTCTCCAATGGATTATTGAGAGTTTGTGCATGCCTTCAATGACATCCTAGCAAGGACAAGGCTAACCTTCCCTGATGAGGTCCTAGTCATGAAGTTTGCATCTGCACTGAGTCATACTAAACTTAAGGAGATGACTCAGAAGTTTGTAACTGGACAGAAGCGTGCAGGACATGCATTGACCCTCAATGAGCTGCAACAATATGCAACGGCAATGGTTGGTAGTAACAAGCCACTGGGTAATGCGGCTAAGCAAATAGCAAATGGACATCCCGCTGATAATGGCAATGGTGGGCAGGACACCAAGAAGAGGCCCAAGGTCGTCAACATGAATAAGCGTAATCATGGAGATGATGCTTCACCAGGCGCAATTAATGGACGCCGCAACACCAATGCCAAAAGACTGAAGTCTGGCGACTAGAAGGTGAAGGATAAAACTTCTATGGCACCTGACAGGAAGATAATATATTATCTTAACCATGTCAAACTGCATGAGCCAGAGAAGAATGCTAAGGACATGGCTGCCAAAACATGCTTTAAATGTGGTGAGGCTCACCTTCTGAAAGACTGCCCTAAGATGAAATAGGGAAGCCCGTATTCTACTGATGACAACTCAGTGGATAGGGATGTAAATGATGTCGGTTTTGCATCATGCTGTCCAGTAACTGTCGAGTCGCATGATTACGAAGTTACTGCTGCCGATATGTCATTGGCACCTGAGGTATCTGCATTATTGTCTAATGCACGTCTGAATGGCGATATACCTGTGACGATTACATATTTGAGTGACGATGTCGTAATATCTGACTGTAGTAACGACTATGTTGAGTCGCCTACTGCTGAGAACTCGAATAGTGTACACGAGTCCTGTACGACTTTGCCAGTAGCCCATGTAACGGGTGCTCGGAAATTTTCGACTCATCGTCGCGTTAAGGCTCTAAGGCGTCGTATGCCTAAAAAGACTACAGTAAGTGCCGAGTGGCGACTGGTCGATAGAGTCTTCGATCCCTCACATGATATGTTCCAGTTTACGCTGGAGGGGTGTGCGGATACTGAGGGTCTGAATACCCATCGAAACTTGACGTTCTGTTCAGAACAAGATTCGATATTAATTAATGTCGCGCGGTTTGTCGAATGAACGTGTGTTCATTCACCCTCCATGGCATATGACTGAGTCTATTGCGAGGCATATTGAGCAATGCCGTAATAGAGCTAAATAACATACTGTAGGAGTGTTTGTATTGCCTGCATTTGATAGATTCAGTGCTTTGACAAAGCATTGGAAAGTATTGCAGCAATACCCGGCAAAGACACCTTTGCTCACTAGGTGGTCTGATAAAAATGCCACAGTCAAGGAAGATGTTAGACCGCCAAAGTATGGGGTTAACATTTGGTTAGTTGATGCTAACTGTGCTTTTCCTGATGACTTTGTACCTAAAACTGTCACAAGTCCAAATGTGAGTTTTAACGTGGACTCTACAAAAGTTGCAGATTCTAGCGTTGATATTGGTGAACGTGCATCTGAGTCTATAAATGAATGTGATGCTGTCAATGTGACTGATCCATCATTTTAGAGTGAGCAGCAAAGGCAAAGTTTGCCTCAGATTGCTTCTTTGACTCGTTGGGATGACCCCAGGCCATTGTTAAAAGTTAATGTGACTATTAACGATAATGCCATTGTGGATGCACTTGTTGATAATGCGCCATCTTTGTATTTTATATCTGAGGACTGTGTGCGCAGAAACAACTTGCAGATACAAAAGTTGAAAGCTAAAACATCTGTCCGTTTGGCTAATGGTCAACGTGTCTCATGTTGCCATACAACTGTTGTGTCTCTGTCTGTTGGAGGACATGTACTTCAGAATCGAGTATTTTATATACTGCATGAGCTCAAAGTCTTTGACATTGTGTTGGGTCTAACTTGGCTTGATGAAGCGCAAGTTACCATTAAGTATGGTACTGAACGTATCACGACTTTAATGGATGAAACCCATGTACCTGTTGCAATAATGGGTCGTACTTCTGCATGTAGCATGATTACTTCCACTAGGGACAAAAGTTGATGCGCAAAACTGCTCGTGCGTCTAAGCAGAATTCTTTGGCTGAATTCTATGTCGTTGAAATGTCGGTTATAAAGGATGATCTTGACCTGCATGTAGACAATGCTATGACACCAGAGCAAAAGGATGCTATTCGTCATTTGTTGTATGACGAGTTTCCTGAAATCTTGCGTCCTGTCAACATGCCGCCTGTTCATCGGCCATGGGATCACAAAATTGAGTTAACTGGCCGGATGAAACGCCAAATAAGACTTAATCGTTTGTCTCCCGCTGAACGTGCTGAATTGGATCGCCAACTCAAAGATGCAATTGCCGCTGGACTTGTTCGTCCTAGTCAATCTGAGCTTGGTTCGCCTATTCTTTTTGTTAAGAAGGCAGATGGATCCCTTCGGTTGTGTGTCGATTTTCGTGGGCTGAACGAGGTCACTCGGAAGGATATGTATCCTTTGCCGCGAGTTGATGAAACGTTGGATTCTCTCCGCAATGCCCGTTGCTATACCGATCTGGATTTAGCATTAGGTTATTGGCACGTTGCCATTGCAGAGGAGGAGATCCACAAGACAGCGTTTCAGACACCTAATGGTCTATGGGAGTGGACTGCAATGCCATTTGGTTTGTGCAATGCCCCAGCCACTTTCCAGCGCATGATGAATGACATCTTGAGACCATTTTTGCGTGACTTTGTGGTGGTATATCTGGATGATATATGTATATGTTCAGATAATTATGATGACCACATAAAGCACCTTCGTTTAGTTTGTGAGAAGCTGAATAAATGTAATCTGAGGTTGCAATTAAAGAAATGTTTCTTTGGTATGCAATCTATGGCTTATTTGGGGTATACCGTCGCTGATGGTAAATTGTCCGTTTCTGAGGCAAAAGTGGCTGCAGTTAGGGATTGGCCTGTCCCTTAAACTCAGAGTGAAGTCAGAAGTTTTGTACAATTCTGCAATTTCTACTCTAAGGTTATTCATCATTTCAGTGATTTAACTGCACCATTGACTGACTAATTGCGTAAGTCTAAACCATTTCATGTTGACTGGTCACCGGCGTGTCAGGAAGCCTTTGAGACCCTTCGACTGCGACTGATTTCCGCTCCATGTCTTTCCATTCCTTCCATGGGGGCGGATGCGACGTTCACCGTAGCGACAAATGCGTCCAACGTAGGGCTTGCTGCAGTTCTCCTGCATGACCAAGGAGGAGGTCCTCAACCAGTTAGTTAATGGGCGCGGAAGCTGAATGCAACTGAGCGTGGTAATACCTACAGTGCTTATGACTTGGAAGCTTTGTCTGTCTGTGAATCAATTAAGCACTGGCGTTGTTACCTTGAAGGGTGCTGTCGATTCCTTGTTGTCTCAGATCATGACACCCTACGCCATCTGCTTAGGCAACCGGCAGAAAGGTTGAATCGGCGACAAGTGCGCTATGTACGCGACTTGCAGCCGTTTGTTGGGTACATATCTCTTGCATACCGAAAGGGCAAGTGGAATGAAGCCGATCCGTTGTCGCGTAGACCGGATTTTAAGCCAATTGGTTTCGGTGGCTTATATTGGACCGGGGATGTGCCGGACGCGGCTGAATCACTCGTGAGTGAACATCGCCCGTGTACTGCGGTATTGTCGGCTGTAAGTGCGTTGTCACTTAGCCTTGATGACAATAATCTCCACCTTATTAAGGCTGCATATGCAGAGGACGCGTTGTACTCCTTCTGGGGGGGGGGGGGGGGTGGAAGCTGTCCGGTCATGTGGTAGAGCATGATGGTTATTTTTTGAGACATGGACGTCTTTGCATACCAACCAATCGTGACATCGTCAATAAGATATTGTATGAGCTACATGATTCTGTTGGTCACGTGCTTATGCAAGCACCTTGGCACGTGCCTTGGACGGTTTTTGGTGGACACGCATACGACATGACGTGAAAACCTATTGTGAACAATGTTCGGTGTGCCGGTGTGTTCGTGCACGTCCGCAGCCACATGCACCAACACAACCTTTACCAGTACCGCCACGTCCATGGCATACGGTTGGTTTCGATTTTTTAACCGAGTTACCTAAGAGTAATGGTTATAATACTATGTTGGCTGTGTGTTGTCATCTGTCCCGGCAAGCACATTTTATTCCAACCACCATCAACGCGACTGATGAGCAGGCAGCTGAATTATTTCTGAAGGAAGTATTCAGGCTGCATGGAATACCTCGTGTGATTGTCTCTGGCAGAGATCCAAGATTCTTATCTGCATTCTGGCAAACTCCGTGGAGAAGACTTGGCACTAAATTGAACATGTCTAGTGGCCAACATCCTGAAACAGATGGTTTGACTGAATGCATTAATGCCATTGTCACTGAGTTGGCTCGTGCGTTTTGTTGTTCCGATGGTTCAAACTGGGTAGACCGTTACCATTGATGGAATTTGCGTATAATTCCAACAAAGCACTTGGCATTGAGCATGAACCATTTGAGGTTATGTATGGTTTCAATCCTGAAACGCCTCCGGATGTATTGTTTGGTATGAGACCAACAATAGCATTCTCCCGTGATGCTCAGCAACGTATCCAAGATATGAAGGAGATTCATGAGTTGGTTCGGTCAGTGTTGGCTGTCCATAAAGATGAATTGACTGTTCGTGTTAGGGCTACACCTAACCCTGCACTATACCCACATAACCACTTATGTGACAATAATGGCATACTCTGTACGGGTACTGTATGATCGTAGCATCATTCATGTACGAGTACCTGCTGTATCGTATGTGTGCGCGCGTGTGTCACGCGCCACAATACGAGTACTGGTGGATGATGAATCATGAGACGAGTCCTACTGGTACCGGTACACTGTTCAGTAGTAGTTACGGATAATACGCATGTGCGTACCCGTAGCGGGCACAAGTATAATGTGCCTGCCTCTGTAACATCAGTTGTATACTTGTGTATAAACTGATGTGTCAACTACATGTGCGGAGGTCTCTAAGCGACGACCTCCTGTTCGACACTTCAAGGCACGACTCTCCATGGTGACGCGCTTAGCAGTGCGCGTGCCGCTTGGTGGTGGCTAGCTGTGAGCTAGCCATGCGCATAAATAGCGGCGGGTGGTGACAACGTTGTAACCATTGTTTCTTTCTCTCTCTGCTGCCTTCTTTGTGTTTACGACAGCCTTGTCTGCTTGACCTGCGTGAGGCACCCGAGACTGTCGCACTGGTTTCGGAGCGACTGTTGCGCTCCTTATCCTAGCTTCCACTGCTTTATCTGCGATAACTCGACTGAGCAGTTCGACATGTCCGAGTCGATGAATTCTGCTGGCAAGAGCCGAGAGCTGCTGCTCAACGAGGAAAGTTCAGTCGACCTGTCGACTACTGAGGTTTGTGCTGCCGTAGTGGTCACTTATGGTAAAGGTCACTCTGTCGAACGTCAAGTGATCTTAACGACTGAGCCAAATGCTATATCGACTCTTTTCATACCAGTCGGAAAGTCGACAGCATCTGACATTACTGTGCGCGGCACGGCTGTGCGGAAACTCCGCGAGGAAACTGGTCTGCTTGTCTCTGAGGACGACTTAGAACTGTTTGACGTTCTCATCATAGATGGCATGAAATGTTTCTTATATGCATCTAGGCTATCATCCAGAAAGATAGTCAGTGAGATGCGCACGCCTGAAATGCGCACGCCTGAAATGAGCACGCCAGAAAGGTCGCACGCTCTAGTCATATATCGCACCTAGCTGCACCAGTAGCTGCTGTACTGGACTGCCGGAGCAGCTCGGTACAGTGGGACTGAAGTCGACGACTACTGCCGGACTTGCACATGCTGATCAACGACCTGCTGTGACTGCGACCTGGGAGCTCGTCGTATAGCCGTTCATGTTTCGGCTCAAGTACAAGATCCTCAACGAGAAGCTTGCATCTATAGCAGCATTTGCATATGCATCTGCATCTATAGTATCATCTGCACCTGCATCTGCATCTATAGTAGCATTTGCACCTGCACCTGCATCTATAGTAGCATCTGCACCTGCATTTGCATCTATAGTTTGCATGCAGGTAAGTTTGTTACTACAGATGACAGCAGGACGTGCTGATGGAGTGCCGGTAACTTCCGCTGAGTACGCGTCAAGAATATGTCGACATACCGGCGATATCTCGACAGGAGATAAGCAACGAGTCGACACGCTGTTCGGCGACCTTTGCTATGGTCTTTTAGTGGCGCCCGTTCTCTCGGTAAGTCGCCTCGGCACAAAACTGCATGAGCCAGAGAAGTATGCTAAGCACATGGCTGCTAAAACATGCTTTAAGTGTGGTGAGGCTCACCTTCTGAAAGACTGCCCTAAGATGAAATAGGGGTGCCCTTATTCTGCTGCTGACAGCTCAGTAGATAGGGATGTAAGTGATGTTTGTGTTACATCATGCTGTCCAGTAACTGTCGAGTCGCATGACTGCGAAGTTACTGTTGCCGATATGTCATTGGCACCTGAGGTATCCGCATTATTGTCTAATGCACGTCTGAATGACGATATACCTGTGACGAGTACATGTTCGAGTGACGATGTCGTCATCTCTGAGAGTAGTAACGACTATGTTGAGTCGCCTACTGATGAGAACTCGAATAGTGTACGCGAGTCTGGTACGACTTTGCCAGTAGCCTGTGTAACGGGTGCTCGGAAAGTTTCGACTCATCGTCGCGTAAAGGCTCTGAGGCGTCGTATGCCTAAAAAGACTGCAGTCAGTGCCGAGTGGCGACTGGTCGATAGAGTCTTCGATCCCTTACATGAGATGTTCCAGTTTACGCTGGAGGGCTGTGCGGATAATGAGGGTCTGAATACCCATCGAAACTTGCCGTTCTGTTCAGAACAAGATTCGATATTATCGCGCGACTTGTCGAATGAACGTGTGTTTATTCACCCTCCATGGCATATGACTGAGTCTATTGCGAGGCATTTTGAGCAATGCCGCAGTAGGGCTAAAGAACATACTGTAGGAGTGTTTGTATTGCCTGCATTTGATAGATTCAGTGCTTTGACAAAGCATTGGAAACTATTGCAGCAATACCCGGCAAAGACACCTTTGTTCACCAGGTGGTCTGATAAAAATGCCACAGTCCAGGAAGATGTTAGACCGCCAAAGTATGGGGTTAACATTTGGTTAGTTGATGCTAACTGTGCTTTTCCTGATGACTTTGTACCTGAAACTGTCACAAGTCCAAATGTGAGTTTTAACGTGGACTCTGCAAAAGTTGCAGATTCTAGCGTTGGTATTGGTGAACGTACATCTGAGTCTATAAATGAGTGTGATGCTGTCAATGTGACTGATCCATCATTTTGGAGTATGCAAAGGCAAAGTTTGCCTCAGATTGCTTCTTTGACTCGATGGGATGACCCCAGGCCATTGTTGAAAGTCAATGTGACAATTACCGATGACGCCGTTGTGGATGCACTGGTTGATAATGCGGCATCTTTAGATTTTATATCTGAGGACTTTGTGCGCAGAAACAACTTGCAGATACAAAAGTTGAAAGCCAGAACACCTGTCCGTTTGGCTAATGGTCAACGTGTCTCATGTTGCCATACAACTGTTGTGTCTCTGTCTGTTGGAGGACATGTATTTGAGAATCGAGTATTTTATATACTGCGTGAGCTCAAAGTCTCCGACATTGTATTGGGTTTAACTTGGCTTGATGAAGCGCAAGTTACCATTAAGTCAGAAGTTTTGTACAATTCTGCAATTTCTACTCTAAGTTTATTCATCATTTCAGTGATTTAACTGCACCATTGACTGACTTATTGCGTAAGTCTAAACCAGTTCATGTTGACTGGTCACCGGCGTGTCAGGAAGCCTTTGAGACCCTTCGTCTGCGACTGATTTCCGCTCCGTGTCTTTCCATTCCTTCCATGGGGGCGGATGCGACGTTCACCGTAGCGACAGATGCGTCCAACGTAGGGCTTGCTGCAGTACTACTGCAGGACCAAGGAGGAGGTCCTCAACCAGTGAGTTACTGGGCGCGAAAGCTGAATGCAGCTGAGCGTGGTAATACCTACAGTGCTTATGATTTGGAAGCTTTGGCTGTCTGTGAATCAATTAAGCACTGGCGTTGTTACCTTGAAGGGTGCTGTCGATTCCTTGTTGTCTCAGATCATGACACCCTGCGTCATCTGCTCAGGCAACCGGCAGAAAGGTTGAACCGGCGACAAGTGCGCTATGTACGCGACTTGCAGCCGTTTGTTGGGTCCATATCTCTTGCATACCGAAAGGGCAAGTGGAATGAAGCCGATCCGTTGTCGCGTAGACCGGATTTTAAGCCGATTGGTTTCGGTGGCTTATATTGGACCGGGGATGTGCCGGACGCGGCTGAATCACTCGTGAGTGAACATCGCCCATGTACTGCGGTATTGTCGGCTGTAAGTGCGTCGTCACTTAGCCTTGATGACAATATTCTCCACCTTATTAAGGCTGGATATGCAGAGGACGCGTTCTACTCCTTATGGGGGGGGTGGAAGCAGTCCGGTCATGTGGTAGAGCACGATGGTTATTTTTGGAGACATGGACGTCTTTGCATACCAACCAATCGTGACATCATCAATAAGATATTGTATGAGCTACATGATTCTGTTGGTCACCGTGCTTATGCAAGCACCTTGGCACGTGCCTTGGACCGTTTTTGGTGGACACGCATACGACATGACGTGAAAACCTATTGTGAACAATGTTCGGTGTGCCGGCGTGTTCGTGCACGTCCGCAGCCACCTGCACCAACACAGCCCTTACCAGTACCGCCACGTCCATGGCATACGGTTGGTTTGGATTTTATAACCGAGTTACCTGAGAGTAATGGTTATAATACTATGTTGGTTGTGTGTTGCCATCTGTCCCGGCAAGCACATTTTATTCCAACCACAGTCAACGTGACTGGTGGACAGGCAGCTGAATTATTTCTGAAGGAAGTATTCAGGCTGCATGGAATACCTCGTGTGATCGTCTCTGATAGAGATCCACGGTTCCTGTCTGCATTCTGGCAAACTCTGTGGCGGAGACTTGGCACTAAATTGAACATGTCTAGTGGCCAACATCCTGAAACAGATGGTTTGACCGAACGCATTAATGCCATAGTCACTGAGTTGGCTCGTGCGTTTTGTTGTTTCGATGGTTCAAACTGGGTAGACCAGTTACCATTGATGGAATTTGCGTATAATTCCAACAAAGCACTTGGCATTGAGCATGCACCATTTGAGGTTATGTATGGTTTCAATCCTGAAACGCCTCCGGATGTATTGTTTGGTATGAGACCAACAATAGCATTCTCTCGTGATGCTCAGCAACGTATCCAAGATATGAAGGAGATTCACGAATTGGTTCGGTCAGTGTTGGCTGTCCATAAAGATGAATTGACTGTTCGACCTAGTGTTAGGCAACAGCGCAATCCTCCTATCTTCAATGTTGGAGATAGAGTATCTGTGGATACCCGTCTGCTTAAGGTCAAAGGTCAGCCTTGCAAAAAGCTGATGGACAAGCAGCTTGGCCCATTTTCTATTGTAGAGAAAATTGGCGGTCATAGTTATCGACTGAAATTACCTGCTGGTGTTAAGTTGCACCCAGTATTTCATGTTAATAACTTGAGACCCTGTCCCACTGCGCGTTGCGCCCGCAAGTACCTCTTGTTGTTGGTACCGGTGACGACTCTGATGATGAGTATGAGATTGACAAGATTACCAGCGTTAAAATCGGTTCCATGCCCGGTTTACGTGGTACTCAGTTGCAATTTCTTGTTCACTTTGCGGATGAGTCTAATGCCCCTGTTTGGCATCGTTTGTTTGATGTTAAAAGGACAATAGCATTGCAGAATTTTATGGCTACTCCCAAATGGTTGGACTTTGTAAAGTCACCTGAATTTGTGGAGCATATGCATAAATACCCGGCACGTGTGCCGACTGCAAATTAAACTGCCTGTGGAATGCTATTTCACACTGTTGTCAAGGGGGGAGAGATGTAGTGTGACAATAATGGCATACTCTGTACGGGTACTGTATGATCGTAGCATCATTCATGTACGAGTACCTGCTGTATCGTATGTGTGCGCGCGTGTGTCACGCGCCACAATACGAGTACTGGTGGATGATGAATCATGAGACGAGTCCTACTGGTACCGGTACACTGTTCAGTAGTAGTTACGGATAATACGCATGTGCGTACCCGTAGCGGGCACAAGTATAATGTGCCTGCCTCTGTAACATCAGTTGTATACTTGTGTATAAACTGATGTGTCAACTACATGTGCGGAGGTCTCTAAGCGACGACCTCCTGTTCGACACTTCAAGGCACGACTCTCCATGGTGACGCGCTTAGCAGTGCGCGTGCCGCTTGGTGGTGGCTAGCTGTGAGCTAGCCATGCGCATAAATAGCGGCGGGTGGTGACAACGTTGTAACCATTGTTTCTTTCTCTCTCTGCTGCCTTCTTTGTGTTTACGACAGCCTTGTCTGCTTGACCTGCGTGAGGCACCCGAGACTGTCGCACTTATCTCACATTATTATCATTTCCTATATCATATCCTTACCTGCCGTACTTATGTAACTCGTACTGTAGCATGTACGCATATCATTTATCATTCTCAATCCCAATCACCGATGCTGCTACCGACATTCCCCGATGCCGCTACTGACATTTCCCGATGCTATATTTCCGCAATGCCCAAGGCTGACCGCTGAACTGCTCTGCCGCTGCTCTGCCTCTGTGATGCTGACTGCCGCTAAATAGCTGAACCAACTGATGATCCTGTAACATTCGATACTGTTTCCTCACAACCTTTGCCTTCTTGCCTCTAATTGCATTAGGGCATTACTGTACCTCACATTGGTTTCGGAGCAATGTTAGGGCTACACCTAACCCTGCACCATACCAAATAACCACTTATCTCATATTATTATCATTTCCTGTATCATATCATTACCTGCCGTACTTCTGTAACTTGTACTATAACATGTACGCATATCATGTATCATTATCAATCCCAATCACCGATGCTGCTACCGACATTTCCCGATGCTGCTACTGACATTCCCCGATGCCGCTACTGACATTTCCCGATGCTATATTTCCGCAATGCCCAAGGCTGACCGCTGAACTGCTCTGCCGCTGCTCTGCCTCCGTGCTGCTGACTGCCGCTAAATAGCTGAACCAACTGATGATCCTGTAACATTCGATACTGTTTCCTCACAACCTTTGCCTTCTTGCCTCTAACTGCATTAGGGCATTACTGTACCTCACAGTTCGTCCTAGTGTTAGGCAACATCGCAATCCTCCTATCTTCAATGTCGGAGATAGAGTATCTGTGGATACCCGTCTGCTTATTAAGGTCAAAGGTCAGCCCTGCAAAAAAGCTGATGGACAAGCAGCGTGGCCCATTTTCTATTGTAGAGAAAATTGGCGGTCATAGTGATCGACTGAAATTACCTGCTGGTGTTAAGTTGCACCCAGTATTTCATGTTGATAACTTGAGACCCTGTCCCACTGCGCCGTTGCGCCCGCATGTACCTCTTGTTGTTGGTACTGGTGACGGCTCTGATGATGAGTATGAAATTGACAAGATTACCAGCGTTAAGATCGGTTACATGCCCGGTTTACGTGGTACTCGGTTGCAATTTCTTGTGCACTTTGCGGATGAGTCTAATGCCCATGTTTGGCATCATTTGTTTGATGTTAAAAGGACAATAGCATTGCTGCATGATTTTATGGCTACTTCCAAATGGTTGGACACTGTAAAGTCACCTGAATTTGTGGAGCATATGCATGAATATCCGGCACGTGTGCCGACTGCAAATTAAACTGCCTGTGGAATGCTATTTCACACTATTGTCAAGGGGGGAGAGATGTAGTGTGACAATAATGGCATACTCTGTACGGGTACTGTATGATCGTAGCATCATTCATGTACGAGTACCTGATGTATCGTATGTGTGCGCGCGTGTGTCACGCGCCACAATACGAGTACTGGTGGATGATGAATAATGAGATGAGTCTTCTCATGTTACTGCTTCCACCCCGCAGTCGCTGTAGAGGACCATTCTGATTGCCTTTTATTTTGTTGATTTCCGATATCGCCTTCTGCTGCTGGCTCATGTAATTACAGTCCTACTGGCACCGGTACACTGTTCAATAGTAGTTACGGGATAATACGCATGTGCGTACCCGTAGCGGGCATATATATGTATAATGCACCTGCCTCTGTAACATCAGTTGTATACTTGTGTATAAACTGATGTGTCAACTATTTGTGCGGAGGTCTCTAAGCGACGACCTCCTGTTCGACACTTCAAGGCACGACTCTCCACGGTGACGCGCTTAGCAGTGCGCGTGCCGCTTGGTGGTGGCTAGCTGCGAGCTAGCCAGACGCATAAATAGCGGCGGGTGGTGACAACGTTGTAACCATTGTTTCTTTCTTCTCTATTGCCTCTGTGTTTTCACGCCAGTCTTGCCTTTTGCGTGTGTGAGGGGCGAGACTGCCGCAAGAGCATGGGCAATGGGCAGCGCGATGTGCGTCTCGCATTGCCGCAAATGCACACTGTACCATCGGGGTGAACCGCATATATCGGATCTTGTATTCGGGCAGTTTTTGCAATGTCGCACGGGTTACCGCGGGAAGTGTTGTGTTGTCGTCGATTGGCTTAGCGGCCAGTAGGTCGAGCTGCGCCCCATACACCCGGTTGCTGGCGTAGTACATCGGAGAGTTAACGGGGCGGCCGCATGCGTCGAGGTGGCCCTTGGAGCCTTGGTAGGACTTAATGTAGGTGCGGCAGGACGTGTTGCCCCAACGGTGGGTGGACGCATCTGTGGACGAGAGCAGCTCCGGAGGCGTCGTGTAGTTGCCCGGGGCTGCCTCTAGAGGGGGCCTCGGAGCCGCCCAAACGGCGCGCCTGGGCTTAGGCTTGGGCTTTTAGGGATTGGTTCTCCTCAACCACCTGGTCGACCTTACCAGTGAGGGCAGCGATAGCCTCGACCAGTTTCTTGTAGTCGGCAGAGGTAAGGGTGAACGGGGCGCAGGCTCCGACCGGGCCGGGCGACGAGCGCGAGCGCGAGCGGGAGCTGGCGCCGGAGCCGGTGCCCGCGTTGGGGCCGTTGCCAGTGGTAGCCTCACGGGGGTTATCCCATCCGCAAGACCACGTGCCGGTGCGCGCTCGGCTGGCGGGGTCTTCAGCCGGCGGGTGGACCGGGCCGTGATTGTGGCTGGTAGCATGTGAGATAGCATGGGTAGGCGGTAGTACTGCGGGACAGCTGGTTTGCCCGATTCTGTAACTTTGTCGGTGAGGATAAACCCCCAATGGTCGCGCACGCCGTAGCGACAGTCACATATAACTCTGGCGGCTGAAGGGAGGTCAGCTCCCAGTGCCTCGGCGGCGCAGGCAGCCGCGATGCTGGCGACGCAAGTGGTGCAGTTGAAAGTGTAGACGCCGTCGGCTTGCTCGTTGTCAGAAGGATGGTCGTCGCTCGGTCGGCCCCAGCCGAAGCACGGTGTCCGGTGGCACGGTCGTCGTCGTGTGCCAGCAAAGGAGTTCATGGTTGCCGTGGCGCTTGCGGTAGGGGAGGCCGTTGCAGTTGCGGTACGGTCACCTCTGGCCGTTAACTTGGGCTACCATGCAGTGGGCGGCCGAGTCGTCCTCTATGAGGCGCAGAATGCGGCCCGTGCAGTCGAACAACGCGGTGCGGTCGGCGTCTGTCAGTCGAGCGATAGTATCGCGGCACTGGCCCGAGGCAAGAGAAGCACCAGGCTGGTCAGGTGGAATTAGATGCTGCAACTACTGGCTGTTTTGAGGACCCCGGCTGCCCCCCTAGTTTCTAACAAATGCAACGCGTTTCTAGACAGCCCCGGGAGCAGCCCCAGGTCTGCTGGCAGTTGGGCGCCCTGACGGATCCAACTACGAATTACTAATCAGTCATTAATCATTATAACTATGTCTTTTTCTAAGGAATATTGGCCTTGAGCTTCTTGCGCCTTATCCTTCATATCTGCAGAAACCCGGTGTGGCCGTGGCCCACATGCCACCACCAAACATGCCTTATACTAATATTTCCGCTCACCACACCCTATTCAGTTGGGTAAGACACTCATATCTTGACAATCTGTTTGGTCTCCTGGCAAGCCACCCCATGGTGCTAGTTGGAGCAGATGCTACCTGCTACCATCCCATGAAAAAACGGTGCCACTGCCGCATATCCACACGCCGAGAGAGCTAAACCTCAGCCTGTTAAGGTATGCGACACTGCAGGTGGTGGGCCGACAGTACTCACATCAAAAACGAAATGGGACATTTCACCACAACAGAGTACCAATGGCATTCGGCTGTCGGGCAGTCTGTCGCAGAAGAGCCCTTCCTGTATCAGCCAACATGGCTGGCATGTGTCGATAGACTCTGTGATAGATGTCTGCCTGAACTGTTCCAGCATCAGCTCAGTCTCCACTATCACCGCTTCATAGGTTCTTGCCGCAACAAAGTCAGCGTGTCAAACGACCACCGCTCCATGCACCACCGTGGGCACATAAATTGTGGACAATTGCATCATCAACTCGACCGCCTCTACGTCTGCTTCACGTGTTGTATGCGCGTGAGAGAGTGCCAATATCACATTGGCCGCGGCTACTGCGCGCTATCTCTCCATCCATGCCTAAGCAGAGCAGTGGCGGCACAAGGTAAGCTTCGACAGCCGCAGCCATTTATTGGAGCTGCTTCAATAAGCATATCTTTTTGGCAGTGTTTGCCGACCTCGCCTATGTGTCTCCAGGATAAGGTCTCGCGGTGAAATATAGAGCCGTCTCCGCTGTGCATGCCAACTGGCGCCGGCGGCATATTCACCAAATGAGGGCTCATTGCCTTTTGTTGCTCTCTCAGTGTACTTGCAGGGCGTAGCTGCGCCATTATCTCGGCCGACACTGCCACAGTCGTGCGCCACTACAGGTTCATCTGCGAGGGCACATATCATTGCGTGTTCTACATGTGCCGGTGAATTCATGTCTCTGCGGAGCAGTAGCGCCATTTTGCTGGCCAGCGCCAGCCCCATCATCATCAGTGGCTTGGGCTGCCACTGTAGCCTGTACCATGTGTTGTGGTGAACATTGCTTTGCAGAAGAGCTGTCCACTACCTGGGCCGCCGCTAGTGCTGGTTCTTGTCTCGCCACACCAATGTCTGAGCAAGGTGGCTGCAACAATAGCTCGGCTGCATGTGCCACCGCAGAGATGACTGAAAGGGCACCCTTTACTGCCGTCCCTTCATTACCCTCAGGAAATTGTATGCAGAGGATGGTAAGCCGTTAGCTCATCTGATCGCGTCATATGCGGGCTCTTATTTCGCAATGGAAGTGCAATCAGCCTACGCCACCTCCACCTGAAGTGCATCCACGTGCATATGCTTGATTTGATACCACCCTACCTGTGCCATTACCTGACGCACACATATTACTGCTGACAACTGCCGAGTTAGCAGCCGAAGCTGCGGTGGCGTCATCGCCCGCCGTAGAAGGCGGCCTTGTCATCCGCGCAACCACCACTATCTCCATTCTAGCTGACGTGTTGAGCATATCATTGCAAGCCAGCAGTGGCGCCATCAGCTTGGCCACCGCGTAACATGCCCCGACTTTGCAAGACTTTGGGCCTTTGCAAGACTTTGGGACTTTGCAAGACTTTGGGCCTGGGGCAGAGGTGCCATCTTAGTGAGGCGCTATACACTCAGTCCCCATCAACTGTGCCACCGCAGGAATTTATGCGCATGTTACCTCCGCTGCATCCTTGCAACATGCCTCTATGTCCGGGCATGCCAGTGGCTCTGCGACTGCTGTCATCACTTTTACTTGGCCCAGTTGACACTGCCAGCATATGTGTGCAGAAAATAGCTTCCCTATCGGCATGGCAGTCACTGCCGCAACTATGCGTGCTACATCGGGCATGTCTGCATGATGCAGGCGCCCTCTCACCTGAGCTGCCACTGCCACTGTCGTCTATATCACTGGGGAAGAGTAAGTGGGCACCCATCCACCACCTATCCCTCATGTGCACTCCCGCATGCATGTCTTGACCGCTGCTGCCACCGCCAGATGTGCAGCGAGGGGCATGTCTGTGCGGGTAGCATCCAGTGCCTCAACCCCGAGACATATCTACCAGGGGAAGCTATGCCATCGGTGTGGCTAATGCCGTCACCCCTTGTATGTCAAGTGACAGCAAGCAGGCCTGTGTGTCAAAGCAGCTGGTACAGGCAGTACAAAATATCCATTTATCTTGCGAACTGAACGGGGCGCAGGGGAGGGGGGGGGGGCAAATCAGCTCACACACCACGCACTGCCGCTGCCTCATCTCCCATGGCTGACAATCCTCACCAGACTAGGTATGCCACCAACCCGCATGCTGTTGTTGCGACCACACGCGGCCACATGCGTTGCCTCCTTACGTGGGATACCTGGCGTGACTGCGCAGCATAGCGTTGTAAGTAGCTCAACTGCACCATCTGCTCGGCCCTCACTGCCTTACGTCCCATAGGGGGCATGCTTCGGTGGAGCTTCTATGCCACTAGCCCGGCCGCCGTTCCTCTCAGAACCACCGGTGTCTAGTTTGCAGCCTGGGACAGCGGCACCATCACCTTAGCCGCCCTGCCAAGACCATATCTTCCACTGTGGCTATGGATACCCAATATGCGACAGCTGCGCCATGAGCACAGCTGCTACTGCGCAAACGCACGTTGCCCCACGAATAATGCTGTGCTGAGCAGGTGTACCATGAGCTCGGCCGCCACTGCCACTCCCTCATGTCCTGCAGAGGACATGGCTGCAAGGGCCATCTGCTTGGATAGTGTTGTCGCTGCCCCTCGTCCCACCTCACGCATATCCACTCATGGCAACTGAATCAGGAGATCCGACACACCTGCCACTTGAGCTGCTTCAAGCATCTGTGCGCGGTTTGGGTGGTGGCGGGTGGGAGCGACAGCAGCTCACCCGCCGCCGCGGCTGCCCCACCTGCTATTTCGACGCAGTACCATGAGCTCAGCCTCCACTCCTACTGCAAGCATGCTTGCGCGGGCTAGGCTGTGGGGGGCAGCCTTAGTTGCCACTGCCATGTGCTGCTAAGGCATATCTCCAAACATTAGCTGCGTCACAAGCTCCACCACCGCTGCAATATGTTCCACCTGTGGCAAGGGCGGCTGTGCTAGAACTTCAACAGCTGCAGCCACATACACTAGCGCTACGCATTTGTGAGGCGGTGTTACATTGATCCTCACAGTTGCTGAATTGTACGGTGATTGCAATGTGGCCCCTGATGTGCAGGAGTAAATGGAGCAGTTGTTGACCACATACTGTTCCCATATCTAGATAGAAGCCTGTTTCGGTGGTGTCTTATGTTACTTGCCGTATCTCTGCCGCAGGCGAGTCCCAGCAGGTCCTGGCAAGGTACCCGGACCATCCGCAATACTGCGCTGTTGACTTTGGATACCGCCATCAGCAGCCAGCATCTCAGGGTCTGATGTGACATCCATTGATCGCCCACGTCGATGGCGACGTGGTGGAGTAGAGTCAGCTGCAGCCGTCCTGATTCCTGTGGCAACAGAATCCCCATGAAAGCTCCCATCCCTTGAGCTCTGGCGGCTGTGCATTCATTCACAGAACAGCGGACACACATGAAGAGGTTAGGGGGGGGGGGGGGGGGGGGGGCGGGGGTCGCAGTTGAATGCAGGTTTCGCATTCGTGGGACTGAAGTTGGCCAACTTATGCTGTCAGCCTGGCTTGGCCTCATGTGTGCCGGGGAAAAAATACATGCATAGTTGGCAAATTCACCTGGCAGTATTTGTGCGCATTCCGCCATCGCTCCCTGCACTTGACGCCATGGATGTCTGCCGCAGACGAGAGGCCCGTGACTATACATAGCAATATGTATCTTGTCAGTTCAATTCTGTCCCTCTATAATTGCACTGGAGTCCAAGAGACATTGTGTAGCTCCAAGAGCACGCATTGGCATACCATGTGGACAGAAGAACGCTCTGGCGAATTGCGCGCTTCCTGAGCCCATGTCACGCGCAGTAACATTGTGAGAAAATGGGGAATTACAGACCACATGAAACACAACGATGCGTAGTGTGTCCGTGTCTCGGTGTGCGGGTTTTTACCTCTTGGTGTGTAGACAAGCTGACTTCACGGTAAGACATCCGTCCCTGTTCATCGGATCCCTTCACAACCAGTCGCATCATCTTAGACCGTGTGGGCACCAACATATCTGATGCATACTCGCACAAGCAAAAATAGTGGGAAGGCTCACCTTCTCTGTTGTGAGTCCTCGGGTGGCCTGAGCCACCGCTGATAAATCCTCCATTCCCTAAGTGACAAATGAAAAACAACAACGCTTTCCATAAATATCACCTGGCAACAGCACATAGGGATGCAGATGCATCGCACCAGATGCAGAGCCACACCTTTGTCACCACAAACAGCCTGAAATGGACCCGTCCCACACCTTTGGTTTGGACGCTGGAATATTCCCAGCCAGGTCGCTCTACTATTTCTTTTGGTGCATCATTGACACACTGGGGATAGAGCCCGGTCCACAGACCTAGCGCATCGCATACGCAACACAGCAATTCCAGTACACACTACTTCAGTGTAGCAACAAGGCCATTGGCGCAAGGATTGCAACGTCATGATGGCCATGGGCGATCACTATTTCAGTACCTCCCAGTTCTTCCGACAATGCACATCGTTCATCCATAGGCTGCCAAGCACTGCAGCTGATCTGGTGATGGCCAGCATGCGTGGGGAGGCTGCACACCGCATAGGCGCAGAATTCGTCCCTTTGAACATAGACAGATCGATGGAAAATCTGGGAACCGTGTTAACCAAACACAAGCTTTTGTTAGGGATATTCACAGAGAAATCGCCCAGCGCACATGCTGTGGCAGAATTGTGGCTCTGAAAATCCCAAGCAGACAGGGAGTGTTTCACCTTTAGGACCAGCTGCGGCCATTTCTGGAGGGTGGTAGTCTTGAAGTGAATGTCTATTGGGTGCTCCCATACCGAAAAGTCGTTGTTGTCCTCGTATGGCTGGCTTGGCTGGGTGGTGCCCTGGCACCAGATATGAACAGTGTCAGCATAATATAAAATAATCTATAAGGTGTTTTCGTGCGCTGGACATGGATTGAAAGACAAGTGCCATATCACCATGGATCAAGTTTCAACATTACACTTGATAAGAGTTCACCTGAGTCAGCCCTGCCTGGTGAATCCAGCCCCATGCTTCCTCAAATTTGAATGTCCAGCGTGCATACATGCAGCTCCCAGAAAACCCACTGCAGCCCACCACAGACCCGATGATATGTACATCTGCTGAGCTCCCTTCCCTTCTGAACTGCAAGCTCTTTTTAGGAGACTCCAGCGAGCGATCCACCTCGTCATTCATCCTGGCGCGTGAGCCCCTGCGTCCCTGGTGGGTTCTGGCTGACTGCGTTGGGCTGATGGCAGACTGCAGCGCACATGCAGGGTGTATCAGCAGGAAACTGCTAAGCACCTACAAGTATCCCCCCCCCCCCCCCCCCCCCTCCGCGGCCCCCCTCCCCCGTGGATCTGATGTGCGCGTGGCCATACATGTCCATCTGTTTGTAGCGTGGAGGCCCGTCTCCTGTGCCTGACAGGGCTCGCTCCGTCATCGCTTCCGCCTGGGGAGGCTGCTTCTTTCCGAGAGCGGCGAGTTCGACCAGCACCTGCACAGCTCGCGGGCGTTCAAGTCGACAGTGTATGGGCCATACACCTTGCAATACTACTAGCCGCTTGAAGCCACGTGTAGTGCGCCAATTCTCACCTTGTCGCGGCGCATCTAGGGCGGCCATGCCGCGTTCTGGGGTGCCGGCAGTTGATATGCGTTCGCGACTCGGCGCACGCGAGCTCCGTTGAGACTTCGGCGGGCTACTGAGCTGTGCATCTTCCAGGTCCAGTGCCGGGAGACGACCAGGTCGCAGACCGACCATCACCTATCCCCGCTTGGGTCCTATCCTTGCTTAACCCTCAACCTCAAGCCGCTAGCTTCTCCACTGCTGACAAGCAGTATGCTTTTGCCGTCCAGGGTGTCTCCCAAACAGCGGGATTCGAGATACGCACTGGCGATAAATATGGGTTAGGTTGCACGTCGTAGAGCACTAGCGACAATCGTTGAGCGCGTGCGTTAAGCATCAGTAGTCGCGGCGGGGTCACAGCAAGCGACAGCAGCACAGCGTCACTACAGGAACGCGTAGCAACGACTGACGCTGGCTGCAAATAGCGAGCAAATGCCCGAATTCCCCTACCTCTTGGGTTGAGCGGAGGAAAAGGAGAGCTGCGTCCGAAATTGCCTGGAATACGGGAGAACTCATAGCGGTGACAATACGGTTTTATAACGGGTTGTTAGGCGTCCTCCGTCCGTCCGTACGTCCGTCCTCTGTAATACGATCTTCGTGTATTAACCGTCATACATTCGGCGTTCGCTCGTTTGATTTCACGGTACTGGTGCGTGTACGGCTCATTGCTGAATGGATGCGCGTGTATTCTAGCCCAGGCACGTCATATATCCGTCTGATACGCCAAAATAACGCGGTACCGCAGCGCGTTTTTACTGCTACTGAATCAGCAAGCGAGACTTGCCATCTTTATTCACACAGCGACTATTCACACGGTCGTCCAAGTACATGCTGTAAAATGATGCTGTAAAAAGGGGTCGCCGCGGTGCGGGGGCAGTCCGCCGACCCGGGGCCCGGCGTCCGTCGACGGACGGGCGACGGTCGAACGACGGCGTCCGGCGTCCGGTGCCAGTACAGGCGGCGGGCATGGCGATTCGCGCCGTGCCCGCCCCGTAGACCTGACGACCGGCTCGACCTGCGCGGCCTCGCGCGGGATGCGGGCCGCCTGTAGGCGGCTTGTACTGTATTGCTGATCTTGTAGTGCTGCTTTTTATTTTTTTGGGTAATACACCCCTCCACATAAGTCCGGGTTTTGCATTTTCGATCGCAAAGCGCATGCATGGGCGAGGATAACGCCTTCTGCATGTGCATACATGCTAACTACAGTGGGAATAGTTCGGGCGAACGCCTATTGTGCGCTTTATACCCACCCGCGCGACAACACGACCATTTGTGGGCGCCCTTTCAAAAACGCGAAATCAGTGCATGATGCGTTGGCGCCAGAAAGTTGTGGGTTGCGCCAACCGTCCAAACCTATGGAAATTGCGGCACTCGTCGCACCAAACTCGGTGGATACGGCCCTTGGCATAAGGTTCACACACCGTGCGTGTAGGCCACTGAAAGCATGTCGCTATAGGCACGACGTGACACCCCAACGACAAGTCGGCCACTGTGGGGAGCAGTTTTGGGGTGAAAATGCTGCTGTTTCTGTGGCGAACGCACGTAGGAGAGGCGCTCGATGGCCCCCTTGGTGTAGGTCAATGCCCTACTATGGGGGCGCGTGGTGGAATGCCAGTTGCACCGTTTCGTGGGCGGGGTAGCGCGGTAGGGGCGTGGATTTTGATTAATATGAAATTCCTTGAAAAATGCTGTGGAAAATGGCATTTTGGCTGGTATATGTGTGTATCGCTAGGAGGTGGCACATGCCAAGTGTTGGTGGTCCGTGGTCATCCACATACATAACTCTCTCGCGCAACTGATTATGGGGCTTAGACACGCACTTGGCGCAAAGCCACGAGCCCGATACGGGTGGGCACATGAGGCAGTGAGGGGCAACTTGGATGATCATCTTTGGGGATTTTTTTCCAGGGACCCAAAAAATCGATTTTTGATTTTGGAAGATTGTCTTCCACGCAACTTTGAACGAGGAATCGCGTGGTATTTTTAAAAAGTTTTTCTGAGCAAACCCTGAGAAGTTTTAGCGTTTTAAAGCCAAGGGGGTGTTGCTGCGCGTGGCCGACACTGATGCCATGCCAGTATCGCAACGCGACATGTACTGGCCGCCGCCCACACGGCTGCACCCCAACCAAATGCACCCGAGCCCCTCGCCAATGTGTTTCCTCACGCGTTCATGGCCATCCCGCCGTTTGGTTGTCTATTCACGCGCGTCGGCGTGTGCGTGATACCGACCCCGGTTTTGGTGCAGTTGCAGGCGACGCCCATCCACGCACCAAGTGCAGCGTGATTCCCTAGTCAAAGGTCTTTAAGCTTCGGTTTGAGCCACTCGTCATGCAGGTTTTATAGAGCCCTCTGAGATTCCAGGGTTTCATCTCATATGCCCTACGTTCAGGTACCCTAGACTTCTGAAGTCTTGAGACTGCCGAAAAGGGACCCCAAACTTATGTGCAGGGGTGTACAACTTTTAGCGGTGGGTTGGGTACTGGCCTTTTTGTAATGCACACCAGTAGTCAGCGGCCCGCTTTTACGCGGCTTGCAGATTTAATCTGTTTTACAAAATAATACGTCTCTTTTGAAAAATAGATTACTGACAAATCTAACGCTAAAAGCAGTATTACCCGGAAACAACAGTATTACAAGATCAACACTACAAGCCGGCTAAAAGCGGCCCGCATCCCGCACCTGGCTCAACCCAAGAGGTAGGGGCACCTCCGCAAATCCCCGGCGCGAAGCGCCGCTTAGTAGTATATCATACTCGTGCAATTATACTCGTATAATTAGTAAATTAATAGACGTGATAATCCTTGACGCATGCCCGAGGCGAGCCGCGGGCGACCGGGCGTCGAATTAAAAACGGCCTGCAAACTCCGTTCACACACTCGCATGCCTGGTGAAGCATACATAAAGTAGCGACGCACTATAAAATAGCACGCACATACCACGCAACACTGGAGTGCTCAGACTCTCTTCAAGACCCCGTAGCAGAGCTGCAGCGGATTGTTTTACTCGTTGAGGGCGTCTAGCTGCCGCTGACTTTGCTCACCTGGGGCCATACTAATAACACACGGTTTCGTTTTCACTCAGCAGTGGTCGCCGCTGCTTCTTTATCTGTGGCCACATGATTCGGATCCCTTTCCTCTGGCTTTACCTGGTGTTCATCTGCCTGGGTTTTGCAGCAAGTACACGCTCGGCCAGTGTACAAGCTGAAGGTACTGATACCCATGCCAGCCCGACATGCCAGCATTTTCAAATCTATCTTTCTGCTTTTGCTATGAAAAACAGCCACAGTAGCGCGTCCATTCACTGCATGTTTTTAGTCAGCCTTGCGTCCCATGCCCTCGTATATAATGATCTCGCCAACTAACTGGATGGCAGGTGATGACGCAGAGGGCTGCAGCAAGCTGTGCAAGCCAGCATACATCGGAGACAAGAATTGCGATTCTGAATGTTTCAACTCTGCATGCAAATGGGATGGCGGGGACTGCGACGATCAGTGTAGGTCCCTGCAACCTGAGCTGGTGGGGCTTTTGCGGATTCAGGCAGGCCTGCAGCTGATACATCGCGCACTTATCTGTGTCCTGCAGGGGAGCTCAGACGAATGATCGTCATGGGGCCCTACTACAAGTCGGTGGATCATGTGGAGTACACACTTGTTGGGCCGGGAGGGCAGACCAAACAAATTAGCTACGAAGAAGGGCGGCAGTGGGAAGGGGCTGATATCGACAGCAAGGGCATGGAGAATGATTGGATTTCCCTGCTTGATGCTGACGACGAAGACAATCTTCCTGAGCCTGGCAAGAGAACATATCAGCATGCGCCCTGGAAGAAGGAGGGTGTTGAAGTTACACTTTGACGTTTTTATGGGTCGTCTCAGCAATGATACGGAGATGCTTTTGCTGAGAATGGGCTCTTGGGAATAGCAAGAAAGGAACAGATTACTAGCACAGGTGCCAGTGCCTTATGCCACGGATAAAGTGGCATTAGACAATGAGATCAATACACATTTTAAACGATTCATCTGCAAGTACAGCATCTTTGGAGTGCTGGCACTTGTTCCGTCACACACTGGCAGGCACGGCTTGCAGCTTGCATGCGGCGTTTGGATAGGACTGGCAGGACTGACTACGCTCGCAGACGCTTGCAAAAGCTACTCCACCTGCGCTATCCAAGATACTCGGACACCTCCAGTCCATCAACAATGTCAGTTCGCCACCTGCCAAAAAAACATGTTGAAGGATGAGTCCCAATTTATTTATGCTGGGCGTAGGCATGTGTGGATAGAAGGCATGAGTGGAAAAGACTATTTCATGTGAACTGGCGCCCACTTACTCCAAGGTACTCTCAATGAAAGCGCTTTTATACTTGGGACCTGCAACCAGGGGCAAGTTAGCTCCATCCAGCGCATCATGAAACGGCAAGTCAGATCGCTCAAACTAACAGCCTTGAGAGAGGGGTTCTTCTCACTTGTCCTGACGTACTGCAAGTACGGCTTTAGCCCGCCCTCGGCGAAAACGCCGGCATTATCTGCGACTATGCAAGCCCCTGGCTTCAGTTTTGCTTCTGCTGCCTGGGGGAAAGTTGCATGCATACATACGTTGGATCACCCATATCGCACCCTCACCTGCCAAGAGAACATGGTGTATATTTGTTTCAGACGAGAATCGGAGGGCGCCATGGCACACCTCAACCCCTGGACCACCCTACACCCCTCACCTTGAGATACTCCAGATACTCCTTTGGGCGCCCATCAAGGAACAGAAAGTCAATTTCTGCATCCATCGTGGGCAGAACATCTTGCGCCCTTCCCCATGTCACACTCACCTGCTCATCACAGGGAAGTTAGACAAGTTGACTGATCATGGTACGAAGTTGAGAATGTGTGCTACACAATATATCTTGCCTTTCTCCCGAGAGGTTCATCACGCTTCTTATTCGCCTCGCCTTGACTGGCTTGCCACAGAAAGCGCTTGGTAGTCACAACAAATTTCCTGTTGAACGGCGATAGCGTAGTTTGAATGCCAAGCCTCGCCCCAGCATTGAGCAAAGATGCATGTCCAAGCATGGTGAAAGACCATACTCACAAATCACTCTCGATTGATATTAGTGAAGAATTTGTAGGAAGAACTTGGGCGATCAGGATTGCAGAATATCCTGGTGGCAGCATGAATACAGTAAGCCAAGCTTTGCGCCTGCGGTGCCGGTATATTTATCTGTCCTGTGGCGCCTGAGTCTCACAGCAGGCAAGTTGCCCGCCAGGAACCGCTTGAGAGAGAAGACAGTCTGATGAATGCCCAAAGGTGCGAGGGACATACCCAAAAAGCTGCCAACCTCCACCACAACTTGGGGCTCTCGCTGTATCACTAGGTTCTGCAGGATTTTACCCTTCTCAGGACCTATCATCGGTAGTAGGTCCTTCCCCGACCCCATCGCTCCAATCGTCTTAGTATCCAGTCATCATCCACTTCTTTCAACTTTGACATCCATTCCCCATCCTGGTTGACATACACCTCTCGGTCCCCAAATTCAATCTGTGCTTCCCGTATCTGTGGGCGGTGCAGTGACAACGCTGCATCAGAAAGATGGTGTTAGATTGCAAGACTGCGAGCAGCGGCGCAGCATGTACCTCTTTCCTCCGCTCCACCCTTGTCTCAGCCGAGGCTTGGTCTAATTGGAACAGATATGCAGATACGAGGAGACCAGTCACATTCACGCCCAGATTATGCAAGTCGTCGGCAAGAGCACCTGCGCCCTGCCAACAGCTTATCCTGTTCAGTACACACATTCAACATGCTGACGGAAAACAATCACTGACCTCTTTGAAGGTTATCTGTAGTGCATGTGTTACCCATACATGCATAGTCAAGCATGATATCAATTTACATGTATACATCAAGATAGATCCATCAAACAACGAGGGGTATTCGGAGGGTATGCACAGTAATAGAGACGGGGTATGAGACATACTCATTCCAGACGCATACCGCAATTTTGGCGACACCGAGAAGACAAGCTATGAAACACGAAGCAGCAGTCCCGCCCAGGAGGGTGAGGCGCAGTGGGCGCGGCAAAAAGTACCTGTTTGCAGACATGGTGTTGTGTCAGGCACCATGCAGCAGCCAGTTGCCGCCACATCCGGTGTTGGTAAGTATGCATTGACATCGCTCTTATCCAGGTTAGCATCGGACAAAGGATCGGGGTGCATACTCAAAGGGCGTCTTTGGATCCTTTAACTCATCCTCCATCCGCCGCTCAGCTTCTGGGCGCCGCTCGCTGTTCTTTGCTCTAATGCGACCTCTACGAAGGGTTTCTACTCGTACAACTCGGGTCCGACTTCTCTCAATTGCGCACAATTGCGCGCAGCTGCGACTGTCTGCACCGCAGAAAATACTTAGTCGTACCCTCCTCTGGATTGTCTGCCCAGCCGCCTGTTTCCGCTTGGCGTGGTACCATGGCTGCCCTTGACGGCGTGAATATGCAGTTCCCGCTGTGGAACTCGCTTCACTGAACCGATGCACTGCGAGCCCCGGAAGACTCGAAGTTCCCGCAAAGACCGAAGCCACTGGACGAGCGAACATATCGCACGAGGGACGGCGATGCTCCAGCGACTGTTATATTGTCACCTTCGCGATGGCACACCTGTCCGAAGCGACCGTCGCGCAAGATTCGTAGACAACCAGCTGCAGATGCGACACACGACTTGTAACAAAGGATTGCATACGTAATCTTTGATCATCGATCTGTGGAAGTATGGAAGCAGAAGCCAGTAGCCAGGTGAGGGGGGCGATTCGTCCCTCAGCAATCGAAATGTCTAATAATTGCGGCGCCGGCACTGCGCCGCTGCGCTGCTGCTGCTCATATGCGATATGAAGTTCCATAGCATGTCGTGGTCATTGTACTTTGCGGTTTCAGTTCCCGCCATGCGGCGGTCCCTCTTGTAATCTGGGCTTGCCCTTTTTGGCATGCCCCTGGCCTTCCTTTTCTGGTCATATTGGTAATATAGAGGTTTGAGTAACACAGCGGGCTAGTCTGTCACTGGTACCTGTACTGGTAATGATCTAAACTAGTTTATGGGGTTTCCCTCCTTGACCTAACCGCTTTTAGCTACAAGTGCTGCTCAGTGGTACGGGAACTAGGCATCTGTTGTTGCGCCCTTTTTCGGGTGCAGCACGAGTAGACATAAAAGCAGCCAGAACAGATGAGCCGGCCATCTTCCACTTTTCGCTGCGTTCCACGCAGCGATGTAAAAACTGTCTCATAACCAGTTGCGAGCAAGGTCACCCCAAGTTGTTCAAGACCACACCCGGCTCACCACCCGAGTGTGATATTCTCGTCCGTACGTCCGTGCGTTACCATGCCAGATGGAGAAGAACCCGTCGCCGAGCCGACGTTGGAGTCGCTGAATGCAGATATGAGGGCCCAGTCTTCATTACTGCGAGAGTTGGCTACAGCTGTGGCGCAATTGACGGCTCGTGATCGCGTTGTTGATGGGGAAGGGGCACATGGCTCCGGCTCCGGGCAGCGCTTCGCGGGACAGCCGACAGGCAGCGGGGGAGCCGCAGAGCGCCCCGACTTGCTAGAGCTAGCCCAGAGCGGCCGTGTCGGAGCAAAATCCGTGAGTGCCGAGGATGACTACCTCGCGGTGCCAGAGCTACTGCAAAGAGCAGAGTCTGGTTACGAGGCCGTTCGACCGGTCAGCCGAGTGCCTGGACTTTTTCCCTTGAGCACCGACCTAACGAACGAGTACCTCAAGCAGGACGACCGGCGTCTGCCGGCCCAGGAGGAGTATTTGTGGATGTCGTGTTTCGGGGCCCACATGGCCGCACTTTTCGTGGCTCTCGACGAGCTGCTACCTTACGTCCCTGCCGCTAACCAGGACTTCACCCCCTACCTCGCGAGAGCTCGGAATCACGCCGAGGCCATCGACAAGGCGTTTCGGTTTCGTTCGGCCTTGCTGCGGAGGCTAAATGAGATCAAGCGTGTGCACGGTGACCAAGGTTTGCTGGACGTGCTGCGAGCCCAGCATTTTCAGCCTGCTTCGGAGCATCTGGGTTCCGCGATTTTTGGGGACCTCATGAAGGACTACGAGCGTCGCGTCTTCGAGGCGACCGTTGCCAGCAGCGCAAAGGCAACCGCTACTGCCCGAGTAGCAGCTGCAGCTGCAGGTCGCGGGCGTGGGCGAGGACGTGGCGGCGGGCGTGGACGTGGCCGCGAAGGTGAGCACGAGTGACGGTGTAGGGCGCCTTTTGTCGGAGCTGCTGGAGCTTTGCGAGGCCACCTTTCGGTGACCGCCGCAAGACGCACCCTTGCAGCGCAACGGCGAGATGAGCGCCATGTGTCAGGGCCTGATCCCCCCACCTTACAGACTTCCTATAGACCTTCCTCGGTGCGGCGCTTCTTACAGCTACAGCCGAGTGCGGCTCAACCATCCGCACACCTGCACATGGCGGCTCAACCAACCGCTTTTCTTACCACCCCATCTCTGCGTCCGTCGGTTGTTACGCTACGTGTCAAAACGGGTTCGCAACGACCAAGTTTCGCGCGTGTACGTTATGCACGGGACAGGCGCTACGAGCGCGAAGGGCGCGCGGGGCGGCCCTCTTACCTGAACCTAGCCCCGCAAACCCGTACTGCGGCTACTGCAAACCCGTCCAGCAGCTACCGGCCAACCGCCGGGAACCTAACCGCTGCTGCCGAGTACTTTGCGAACAGTAGTCGTACCGGTGGAACTCTGTCGGTAAAACGACGCACGTACGTAATTGACGAGCCCGCAGCTGTCGCTCCGTGGGCTGCGTCACTGCGATCCCGGCTGCAAGACGCGGTCGGCTCGGACGAGCTGGGCCAGCGAACGCTCGACCTGCTCTCCAGCTCCCTCAGCGCTCAGACCCTCAAGAGCTACGCCGGCAGACTGTCTCAGTTCGCAGAGTTCTGCCACGACTCTGAAAACATCAGTCCGTTGGAGGCGACTACCGCTACTGTCGTTCGGTACGTTGCCTGGATCGGGGAGCGAGGCACATCGCAGCTAAGTCGCTGCAACCCTACCTGTCTGCAATCAACACGTTCTTCGAGCTGCACAACCTCGTCCCAATCGCCAAGGACAGTCTGCACCTGACTTCAGCAAGGCGTGGGCTGATGCTGCGTCAGCGCCGGCTGGACGCTGCCCCTTTGCGTGTCCCTTTGCCTGCGGATGTAGCCTATCGCTTCGTCACAAAGGCCGAGCTAATCGTGTCTGCTCCTTACCCAGAGTACCACCTCGACTTCCGAGCTCTCTTGGCCTCGGTTGTCAACTTCATGCTCTTTGCCAGGGGCCTTACTGGCGTCTCCTGTCGAGTGCGAGATGTGCATGTCGACACCTACAACATCACCTTGCAAGTGTACCGCGAGAAGGGTCGCGCTGGCCGACGGGGACCCGACGACCTGCGCGTACTTCTCCTTCCGGTGTCCGAGCACCCTTGAGTGGCACGTCTCTTGCACCACTTCATCGACAACGTCCAATCTGTCCCCCTGGTTACTGTTGGCTTGGCTGCATCAAACTTCTGGGCTGTCACGGCAGCCGAGCAGTCAAAACCTTGGACTGCGGCTACAATGTCAGACTGGCTGTCTGCAACCATCAGTCTAGTCAACGCTGCCCCCCCTTGCTGGCACTTCCTGGACTTCACACAGTCTTTGCAAGGGCGCAGCCTCTGCAGCGAATGCCATCGGAGTGCCATTGTCCCACATTCGCTACCAAGGCGGTTGGGCCACTAACTCTGACGTCGTTCTAGACTACATCGACCCCAACGTTCTTCCTTCACCTGGCGCATGGTTCTTCTTTGGACACATCGCCCCTCTCCGCCACTTCCAAGTCCAACAGGACTCCGCAGCGGTGGCCTTCCCAGTGCCTCCTTCATGACTTGGCGCTACCTCTTCTCCGTCAATCCACCGCTCTCTCCGTTCGCTCAAGACTGGCAAAACCAGACTCAACTTTGAAATGATCTAAACTAGTTTATGGGTTTTCCCTCCTTGACCTAACCGCTTTTAGCTACAAGTGCTGCTCAGTGGTACGGGAACTAGGCATTTGTTGTTGCGCCCTTTTTCGGGTGCAGCACGAGTAGACATAAAAGCAGCCAGAACAGCTGAGCCTGCCATCTTCCACTTTTCGCTGCGTTCCACGCAGCGCCCCCCCTGACTCCGTTTTCCCTCCACGCTTTCGCTAAACCATCATGCCGATTTCGGCTCTTGACCGTGTAAACCAGCCTGCGCGACCTTTTTGGCAAAACCAGACTCAACTTTGAAACGTTGAGATTCTAGTTTTAATGCTAGCTACCTGTGAGGATATATCCTATACCCTCAGTAATCCTAAATGCATACCCTCAGAAATCCTAATCACCATATCATCATAGGCGCGTGGCGCGCGCCCGCCAGATGACGGGCTGCCCCCGCGCCCTGTCGGCCACATCGCGCCGCCACCAGCATGCGCATATTCCCTCACATTTGGTGCTTCTACCTACTCGATCGCTCCCCTGCGAGCTCTTCCGAACCATACCATAAGCGCCTGCCGCATAGCGACTGCAGGCGTCGGCAATTACCCCGCCGAAATACTGTAACGGGCTTCTTCGAAAGCCACCGCTGCGCAACGATCCTGCCAAGAGGCAGCATAGGTATGTAGTCGAAAATTCTCGACGACTGCCTTTATCGAATCATACCTCCGCTCCCTCCGTCACCGGAAGCCTATTATGCTCGTCGCGCAAGTTCGACGCTGAAAAGGACAATGCTTTCTCGCTCGGAGCTTCTACAATACCCGGGCGCATCAACTTCTGCGGAAAGCAGACATCTTCGACGAAACTGTTTATGAGTCGAATCTAGGTTAGTGGCCTTTCTATCAGGTGAGCCTCCCCACTCCACCTCTCCCCCACCCAACCCCACCATAGACAATCGTAAAAAAATACAAGCTGTTGCATCGCACAAATTATATTGAGCCCACAGAGGCCTGAAAACAAAAACCATATTCTGAACAATAACGTTGCCAAGATTGGCAGCTGCGGACGAAACCATAAACAGTCACCCGACTCGGGCTGACAACGATAACTCCTCCAAGAATGAGGATGATCAATCACAAACATATGCATCCCAATCTCCACCAGCATATGTGGCTGTCGTTCTGCATAATACGCCAGCCGACAATATAGACAAGCAACTCGATGTTGCTATCGTATCATATTCGCATCTGGCCCATGATTTTTACTAGTTGCCATATGTTCGGATGAATCCACGTGAGACGGCCAAGGAGACGGCAGTCGATAAAGTCTGTCGAGACCAACAGAATCTAATGGTCAAAGAATCTCATTTGCGTCTTGTTACTGAACAATCTGTGGATATAACGAATGACAATATTCCACAGCCTACACAAGACCTTAACCCATGGCCTCCGAAGTTTCACAATACCATATTTGCCTTGAATGCCCCATCCAACATGTTTTATCGGTTGGTGCCCAGAAGGGCCGATTCAAATTATCCTGTGGTCGCGTCGACTCGAGTGCGAGAGCCGATCGCAGTGATACGTTGCCATATATCGTGGCGAAAACTGTTTCATACCATATTCAACAGCTACGATAATGATATTTACTTTGATGGTGACTTGCACCAGAAACTTGATCAGATTGTAGAGAGTTGTGCAAATTACCTCTACAAATTGATCAGTTTTTCTTTTACAACCATATGCCTTTTCTTTAGGCTGAGTTCACAGCCTACTGACAATACCTGCTAAATATGCAGGATGGATCATAGCCCAATTGACCATATCCCCCAGGTTCAGCAATTTCCTGAGGTGTCACAAATAGGTCATGCTTTACCTGACCTCCACAATATGCAACATAATGCAGGCCAACCCGAGGATCAGTCTGGCGAGCAAATGCAGCCAGAGGGAGAGGAAGATAGAGATAAAATCGCAACCCTCCCAACAACATCATCTTGGAGCGGCTGATGACACACAACCTCATCCAACATTATATTAACATACTGAACAAACCTCAGAGCAGGGCAATAGTAGCTCTGACTCTGATGATGACAATAAAAGACAACACATGTCAACGATACCATCCAACGATATGTTCCCGTCTGGATACCAGACATATTATGACATGCTGCCTGATGACAACAACAACATACATAACATTATCCTGGGTTTTCAATCCAGTGAATCATATGATAATAGATAAACTCAGACAAGCGGACTAGTCCTTTCTTATATGGACTCAGATCTTGCACCGTATAAAGATCTGGCAGCATCCACAGCCGACCCTCGTATTTATCGCGCTATGCTCCGCGGCGCGCGTACAAGCGGACATTGCCACGCCCGTGACACTTGGGACATGGGCTACCGCTGGGCAGCTCAAATGGGGCGCCCACGGGCCCGCGGTGAGTCGTGTCCGACCCAAACATGTACCCATGGTCTTGTTCCATGTAGTGCATGTCCTCCTCGGGGACACCCATGCCACGCTCCAAGTCCTCCAGGGGCTGCATCAAGTTCTTGTGGCTCATGATGAAGTCGGCAGCTCCCGGATCTGTCTCCGCCAGCGTCCTCTCCGTGAGGCAGTGATGCTCGTGGCCCTTTTCATGTCAACACATGGATGGCACTCAGTCCCCGCCCCCGCCCCCGCCACCGGCCTGGGTGGGGGGGGGGGGGGGGCGCACCGGGTACCGAATGTGCTTCACGGCATCTGTGAAGCTCACTTCTGGCCCGCGGTACACCTCAGCGGGGCGACAGTGGCACGTGTATGCAAGGATGGCCTGCAGATTTGGAGCCTGCCCATCAATGTGGGTGATCTGAGCGGGGGCATCCGCCGGGGTGAACAGCAACGCGATCACCGGCCACGACCAAAACCCTGGTGCTAGCTCGCCGGCCTTCTCGGCAACAGCCACGAAAGCGCGCCGCAATTCCAGCAAGGCGGCAAACAAGGCCTTCCTGCAAGGCACACGCTCAGAATAAGCGACGCACGAGTCATGGGTAGAAGGGGGCGGGGGCGGGGAGGGGGGGGGGGGCACTTCTTTATCCGCCTCTGCTTTTTGCCGACCCTGGTCTCAAGCGCACTCCTTGCCCAATGCCACAGCTTTCACGGGTCGACTTTGCCCTCCTTTTCCCCGTCATACGGCTTCACCTGCGTGTGGTCTTCAACGTCCAGGTCTTCCGGGGGCAGGATGACCTGTTGGTGTCAGGGGCACACACACCATGCTCAACACCATGCTCATAACCACGACGTTTGTACTCCCTTCCGCTCCGCCGCCTCCTTCGCTGAAACCAACCAGGTCTTGTGCAATGTGCGACAACAAACCCACCTCTAGCAGCCCGGGAGCGTTCAGATCAGGGTATATATGGCGTCGGGACCTCATTAGGGAACCTTCTCAGCAAGGCATGCGCGGCGTCTTGTCCGAGAAGCCTCCACAGCTCCAGGTGTACGGGGTCATACCACCATCCTGTAGCCACCGCTCGAGGTAGGCTTGCAACCTCGTCGTCGCATCTTGATCAGCGAGGAGCTCGGGGTTTAACAGTGTTTGACATGGCGGCAGGTCTAATGGGGGGGGGGGGGGGTGCCCACGCACGGGGATTTGCGGCGCTGGGTGGAGCGGCGGACACTCACCCGCTCCGCCCCTACATGTCTTGCACATCTTCGTGCACATCGGTGCACACCGCCGCACACCGCCGCACACCGCCGCACACCGCTGCGCACATCCGCGCACATTCGTCGCGCACATATACGCGCGCCCTACCACACATATTATCCCGGATTCACTCGGTGAAACCGCGTATTCATTACGCCGTGCTACGTAAACAATAAACATTGCGAAATTATGCCGACACAATGCCGCACCGACTAGCTCTTGACAATACGTGCATATAAATAGTAGTGGCGCGCTGCTCCTCGCCTCCGCTGTGTCGTTGACTGCTGCGGAAGGCGGTCGTCGACTTGGTGTTAGTTTCTCCACCTCGCCCCCAACCCCCCCCCCCCCTTCACCGCTCACAACGCAATGGCAGACCTCCTCTCCCGGGCAAAAGTGGGCGGCGAGCCTTGTTGTCTCGCGTGTCCGCGCCGCCGGCATCGAGGAGGACGAGAGATACATGAGGAAACGAGTGACAAGGTGGGCGCGCAACAAAACACTCCACCCTCCACATTAGCACGCACACACTCGTGGCTAACTTGTGCCGCGCGCAGGTTCGTCCGGGAGCGCCGTAAGGCCCTCCTCAACGCCAAGGCTTCCACAGTGCCATCGGCGCAACTCGTGGTGGCCGAGGAGGCCGCATCCTCAGCCGCTTAAAGGCGAAACGATTGTGGCTTGTTGTGGGCGTCTGGACACAGGGGGCGTCCCGACGCCAAGGTATAGAAGCTCATGGCGGCATCGTCGACGGCACAGCCTCCCGGGGTGGTGAAGACACTGACGGATGACAAGAAGCGGAAGAGGCCAGTGAAGAAGCGCCGAGGTAAGAAGCTGACAGTCGGAGGCGGAGTCGGAGGCGGAGGCGGAGGCAGCGAGATCGTCGAAGCGGAGGGTCCCCCGGGCACGCAAGAACAAGAACAAGCAGTAGCACCCGCCCCCTTACCCCCCTCCCCTCACTCCCCCCCCCCCCCCCTGCCCCCCGCGACATGCCCCGACGGCAGCTGTCGCGAATATTGTAATTTAAACATTCTTCGGCAAACCGCTGCCTGCCCCCCTCCCCCTCGCAAATATTTATGTAACGTGAGCACTCTTTGGCAAAACATGGCAGCCAAACCGCCCGTCCGATGACCTTTGATCGGACGGCGGGCAGGCCCCTAGCCGAATAGTACGGCTGATATTCGCGCTCCCATATACTAATAGTCGTAATTATCCACATGACGATTCGTCATCGCGCCCGGGTTCGTACTAGATACCCGGTACCGGCTTAATAAATATATCGCGTACTACCCGGTACTACACGGAAAACCTCGTACCTTATACGTCAGTGCCATGTAACACGTCATCGCGCTAGTACGACTACCACAATGATTACAAAAAGGATTTATCGCCCGCCGGCAATAACGCCGGATGTACTCGCACGTAACTGGATGGACGTGCCGTCACCAGCAGCAGCCTTCACGGATAAATAATAGTCGCTAGTAGTAGTGCTTCGTCACCCGTATGTCACATCTGAATCTCACAGTGGCGGCGCAGTACTTCAACACTACGCGCTACTATGCCTAAATGACGATGATATGAGCACCACTACGACTGCCCTGTAAAAAAAAACTCGGATGATTTCAGTACCTTGTACTCGCCCTCCATCAGCGCGCGCTGCACGCATCAGCCGGCCGGTCAGCTGGTCATCGCCAGCCTGGCGCTTCTGCGTTGCACATGCATACGATGTTTGACCGGCCTGCGATCACCGAACAGTCGCGCGCCTGCTCGGCGCGCACGAGGCTTGGCCGTGGCTGGGGCAACAGCTAACAACAAGCGGGGCGTCACACCGGTCAGGGGCGTCACAATAACCTTGCTGTTACATCCCCTGCTTGCCCCCCGGCGGGCATCCTGCAGCTGCGGATCTGCGCTCGGCGCAGCTCACCATCAGCCCGCGTGAGGCGCCGTCCGCCCCGTCGACCCCCACCCCTCCCCCCCCTCGCAGCCCCTCGCACGTCATTTTGTACAGCGTGGCTGTCACATATATGGCAGTAAGTATGTAAGGGCTAGTGCCTGGCGACGCGACGCCGTGCCCGCGGCCCGCCGTAGGATATGGTACCTGTCGTATTTCGGGTATCATGTAACAATCCCTAATTGAGCGGCGCCGGGAGCACTACTGGCAGCGGCCCGTTTTTATTAGAGGAGCCACTGAGGTAGTCGCGGCACTCGCGTGAGCTAATTATTGAATCGCATTCCCGCTTACATTTCCCTGTACGAGGGTTGGCTGTGTCAATTGAACAGAACCAAGGCTAGAATCCAGACTTTGTGGATATGATGGCTGACTTGGTCAAGACCTGGACCAACAACATAATGACGCAATATTATCATAGATTGCGCAAACCTGCGGGATGAGCTGAGGACCCCCAGCAGAGAACTATATTGCAGTTGCAGTACATCGATAATGTGCTAGCACTTGCTACACCCAAGCCAGTCAACACTGCTCTCATACCATTTCCAGGGGCATTCATCTACCAGGTCCTTGTGCTTATATATTGCAAAATATTCTTGATGGCACATAAGCCTGGATCCAAAACCGAATGGGTCATGGAATATATTTACCAGCTGGCCCCTCACCTTGAGGCATGGAAGCTGAGATACAATGCAGAAATCCAGGAAGGTTTCAAGACCGCCGTTAAGATATTCCCTGTAGCATCTTACCCCAAAAAACAATATGCAAACCAGCTAATGGGTCTGCCATTTTACTTATTCATTCGCACGATGATAGCTCAGACGGCATCTGGGCAACAGATTGTAAACCTTGCAGACAAAGGCAAGGCACCGGCAGAGATTGCCCTGGTGCTCCAACGTAACCCATATGCAAGACGATACGACGGTAGAGCAGACAAACGGTCAATATATCCTCCAAGTGGAGAGCCAAGGACCAAGTCACCCAGGCATGAAGCCCATGTGAGTGACATGCCTCAACTATCCCCAACATATGCTGCCATAACAGCACAACAACCATCTCTGCAATTAAAACTGACCCCATTGGTAAGCCAGGAAAAGCTGCATGCTAACCATAACAATACTATGTTCTTGACTGAGATCTTACAGCTTCTAGACAGAGTGGGACCCACCGTAACGGCACATGCCTATGACTGCATGTCAGAGAGATATGTGCTTGATTCCATCAACAAACAGTCCCAATACTATACAACAATAGAAATCATGTTTGCCCAGAAGCGAGGTATACATGGTATTGCCTTTAATGATTTTCAGCAACTGGCAAAAAACATAATATGCTACATAAAAAGTTAAAACTGTAGCTATGATCCTCAGGATGTCTCAGGCATAATGGATTTTTGCCTGCAGACCATATCATATAAATACTGTAACAATATGGCTACATTTTTCCGTTGGGTGCTGCAGTTGATTGGGTACAGTGATACTCATCCCAGCACTCCTGAATATGCTAAACATTATCTGACCGGAAAACTCCGTAAACATGATGAGCTGAAAATTGAGTTTCAAAGGCAGCTCGAAATTCATATTGTAAGCCACTATGCATTAACCATAAGAACTATACAGGAAATCATTGACATCATAGATTCGTGGAAGATACTCAGACGAGGTCAAATCCACCCACAATATTCTAACATACAATATTCTTTCCGTCAGAAGCCTCCTGCGTTGACATGACTACCGGGTCGAGGGTCTGGTCGAGGTTCCAGACCTCCAAGGCAATCATATACCGTAGACCGGCGTGGCCGTGGCGGCCGAACTGCTGGCCGGGGTCGCACTCACATGCAGGCGAACCCCAGAAAAGTACGATATCATCCAGACTACCTTTGGATTCATCCCGACGGTAGACCTATTTGCTCATATTGCAATGGGTCGGGTCACAATTTCTTGGCTTGCGAATGGAGAACGCAAGAGGCAGGAGATCCTGCCCAACCATCAAAGAAACACTATAGCGACCAAATGCTTAAGCGCCAAACAACCTAGAAACGGATACACCCTGACCAGGACTGGGCACAAGCATGCCGTGAGGCTTTTGATAACCTGAGCACACATCTAGGCTTGCAGCCAGGCGCAGCGCAACTGCTGAACACAACAGTAACACCATATATGCTTCCAAAGCATGATGGTGGTGGTGGCCGTGGTGATGGTCGAGGCCGCCGAGGCGGCCGAGGTGGCCGCTCTGGGAAAAGCGGCGGCAGAACTGCTGGCCGCAACCAGGGTGGTCGTGATCGAGAACACCCTTAGGTCACCATACAACATTGTAACCCACAAAATAGTGGAGACTAATTCGTCCGCAGCGCTCCAAAGAAGAGCATACATGCTGAGGCACCGACCCAGCAAATAACTGCAAACACATCTGCAGTATAATAGAAAACATTGGCACTTAGTATTCTAACCAAGTAGAACATGTAATTATCTTTGCAATTCAATGTGGCAATACAAGTCTCCTCACTGTATGATTAAGTGTTGCCATAGAGTGCATAAGCTCACCGTAGCAATGCACTGAATTGGAAGCAGCTTTGATTTGCGGTGATTTGGATTGTGGCCGTTCAGTTGATCTGTGCCAGGGGGCGCTATGGAGTGATCCTGAACGTGAGCCTGCTCCTGTCGCTTGCGGCAGGTTCACCAACAATCGGAGTTCATCAAAGTCGGCCGACAAACACATGCCTCTGACCATACCGTTGTAATAGCTGAACCGTATGTTACTGTATGATTAAGTATTAATGGGCAAAATACCAAAGCAAGCCCTCACAGAGGATGTGGGACCACTGCGTAGAAAACTTAGGGTCGATAACATGTTGTGCATCATGTACTTGAGACGCAAAAGCGCAGAAGGCGCAAGCATACTAAACATCACTATACCACTGGTCAAAAAGGCAGCTCATCTCAAGCGCCAGAAATTGAACCACTTGAGCAATTAATATATCAGCAAAAATCACCAACTATTGTGGGTAATGTTGCACAAACGGAAACTCTGGACGGAGTTCCGGAATATGCAGACTCAAACTGATGAGCTCATATCAGACTATAATAACAATATGACCATGGCAATGACTCCTAGGTCTGATCATAACGATGCAACGGCAACAGTAACAACAGTCACAACACCCCAGCACGATGTGACAATTCTACGAGTATGATATACTAAGCGGCGCTTCGCGCCGGGGATTTGTGGAGGTGCCCCTACCTCTTGGGTTGAGCCTGGTGCGGGATGCGGGCCGCTTTTGGCCGGCTTGTAGTGCTGATCTTGTAATACTGTTGTTTCCGGGCAATACTGCTTTTTAAGATAAGTATTAATTTGTAAAACAGATTAAATCTGCAAGCCGCGTAAAAGCGGGCCGCTGACTACTGGTGTGCATTACAAAAAATTGTATTACCGCCCCCCCCCCCCCCCCCCCCCCCCCCCACCCCCCCCACAAAAAAAAATAAAAAAGCAGCACTACAAGATCAGCAATACACTACAAGCCGCCTACAGGCGGCCCGCATCCCGCACGAGGCCGCGCAGGTCGGGCCGGTCGTCAGGTCTACGGGGCGGGCACGCCGCGAATCGCCATGCCCGCCGCCTGCACCGGCACCGGACGCCGGACGCCGTCGTTCGACCGTCGCCCGTCCGTCGACGGGCGCCGGGCCCCGGGTCGGCGGACTGCCCCCGCCCCGCGGCGACCCCTTTTTACAATATCATTAATACTTCGACCAGCGTATAGCGACTATACATAAAACATGGCACGTCTCGCTGAATCAGCAGTAAAAACGCGTTGCGGTACCGCGTTATTTTGGCGTATCAGACGAATATCAAGCGTGCCTGGGCTAGAATACACGCGCGTCCATTCAGAAACAAGCCGTACTCGTACCTGTACCGTGAAATCAAACGACCGAATACCGAACGTATCACGGTTCATGCACGAAGACGCAGCACGCGCGGACGGAGGAGGACATTCGTGATTTTTGCAATATGTTTCCGATATAATTCACGATAAATTCGTCTTAGTCGCAGGATTTTTACGGACTGTGGTAAAAGCGCCTAGAAATCAAACGAGCAAAGATCGAACGTATGACGGTTCATGCACGAAGACGCAGCACACGCGGAGGAGGAGGAGGAGGAGGAGGACGCCTCAAATATCGTATTAAAAACGCGGTGATATCGGTATTGATTCGCTCACACTGCGGGTGATTTCGGACCGCCTCCTCCGTTTCCTCCGCTCAACCCAAGAGGTAGGGGAATATACTACGAGTTAGTACATGTCTGTACTAATACAATGTGTACCTGAGACTACGAGTATATGTACTGTATAATGCTGCCGTGCGGTAAGCGTTGTGCTTCGGAGCCGGATTGATACCGCCTCAATTGTTACAAGGCGCCATCATCCTGATGTAAGGGTCACCAGTTCGAACCCCGCTGATGTCGAGGATTGAATTCTCGCAGGGGGGGGGGGGGGCGGAATGTAGTGTGACAATTATACGAGTATGATATACTACGAGTTAGTACCTGTGTGTACGACTAGTACAATGTGTACCTAAGACTACGAGTATATGTACTGTATAATGCCGCCGTGTGGTAAGCGTTGTGCTTCGGAGCCGGATTGATACCGCCTCAATTGTTACAAGGCGCCAGCATCCTGATGTAGCAGCAGAAGGCGATATCGGAAATCACCAAAATAAAAGGCAATCAGAATGGTCCTCTACGACGACTGCGGGGTGGAAGCAGTAACATGAGAAGACGCAGAGTGGGCACGAGCACACGCATCAGACTTGGCCATCTGCACACCGGCAGATGAGAGAATGCCGCCCAGGGTACCATGCACGCAAGCCGAGACCCGCTGCAACAACCCCCGCCGTGTGCGCGACAGGTGACGGCGGAACTCAGCAGGTTGGCTGGCGACAAAGTTCCGAAGTGCCTGAACGGATTGACCACGAAGAAAGCAAGAGGTTGGGCCGGAAGGACCGCCAGGGAAGTTGCGCACAGCCAACAGCACCGCGAAGATGTAGACCACCGTCAAAGCGGACCTCCCGAGACGGCCGCGGTCCTCAACCACAAAAGGGTAGTACCGGTGAACACCCTGCACTGGGGCGGAAGACGCCCGGTCCGCTGCCAACTTAGCATGCTCCGCCTCGGTCGCCGCGATTCCCGGGGTGCACCAGCGGGGGTCGTTGCTCCAAGTGGGGGTCGTGGAGGACATACACGCGAAGTCGATCATGTAATCGCACGCCGCCCCCTCCCCCCCCCCCCCCACACCCCGCCAGAGTCAGGTCCGACGGCCGCGAGCGGTCCGTTGGGCGCAGCCCACTCGTCTCAAGGGTCAAGTCGCCGGCTCCCGAGCGGTCCCGGTCAAGCACCGCCCCCGCATCAATTGCCACGGATGCCCACAGGTTCTTCAAAGCGCTATGCATGCGGTGCTTGTTCGCTACGGGGCATATGGGTAGATGATCCACGATGAAATCCGTAGCGCTCCGGTCCGAGCCATCCGTAGAGCGAAGCCATAAGGGATCAATACCACACGTAAGGGTGATATTATCCTGATGTAAGGGTCACCAGTTCGAACCCCGCTGATGTCGAGAATTGAATTCTCGCAAGGGGGGGGCGGGGGGGCGGAATGTAGTGTGACAATTATACGAGTATGATATACTACTAAGCGGCGCTTCGCGCCGGGGATTTGTGGAGGTGCCCCTACCTCTTGGGTTGAGCCTGGTGCGGGATGCGGGCCGCTTTTAGTCGGCTTGTAGTGTTGATCTTGTAATACTGTTGTTTCCGGGCAATACTGCTTTTTGCGTTGGATTTGTCAGTAATTTATTTTTTAAGAGAAGTATTATTTTGTAAAACAGATTAAATCTGCAAGCCGCGTAAAAGCGGGCCGCTGACTACTGGTGTGCATTACAAAAAGACCAGTACCCAACCCACCGCTAAAAGTTGTATTACCCCAAAAAAATAAAAAAGCAGCACTACAGCAAGATCAGCAATACAGTACAAGCCGCCTACAGGCGGCTCGCATCCCGCACGAGGCCGCGCAGGTCGGGCCGGTCGTCAGGTCTACGGGGCGGGCACGCCGCGAATCGCCGTGCCCGCCGCCTGTACCGGCACTGGACGCCGGACGCCGTCGTTCGACCGTCGCCCGTCCGTCGACGGACGCCGGGCCCCGGGTCGGCGGACTGCCCCCGCACCGCGGCGACCCCTTTTTACAGCATCATTTTACAGCATATACTAGGACCACCGTATAGTATGTGCTAGGACCACCGTATAGTATATTTTACATCATATGCTAGGACCACCGTATAGTATAAATCGGCCAGCTCTTGTCTGCGTGGCGCCGCCGTTTCTCCTTGCTCATCAACATGGCACATGCGGACAACGTTCTTGGCGGGGTCGCGGCCGCGCGTGCGGCACGTGATGGTGCTCCTGCGCCTGCGTCGTTTTTTGTTTTTTTTTCCGCCCCCGGGACAGGACTGGCACCAGTGAAACCCTTGCAGCGTCTCTACGAAGGCCGTTTAGGCAGCAATCCAGTTACGGAAAGCCCTGGGTAGGCGACGCTCCGTTATTGTCATCAAGCAAATTGCCGAAGCATTCTGCAAGACTAATTAGAGGTCAGTGACGGAATTTCCAACACTGTTGGATCACCGTCTAAAACACTGCCATCAAAATACCCGGCACTGACCACGAAAGGTCCGCCCTACCCGTTTGGGCGTCGGCCCATTCGAGTAATGCGAGTTGGGGCAAGCCCCAACCCGCGGAGCAAAGCATTTCGGGAGTGCGATACATGTGCAACAAAAAAAGGCAATGTGAGGGAGGGCCCGACGCCATAGCTGGAAAATTTTCCCATTCCCAGTAAAATCCAGGGCGCCGTGAAGGGAAGGGGGGACCCCGCCCAAAATAAAGGCAGTTAAGTCCTCAGGTGTTGACGCAATAACCTGACTACTAATAAAATCCCTGAACTCCGGAACTAACAACCCAAAATTATGACGGTGATACCCCCACCGCGGGCACTCAACCAACATATGTTCGATAGTCTCAGATTCACCTCCGCCACATGCATGGCAGTGTTCAAGGAACCGCTCAGGCATGGCATGAATCCGGGCCAATCGGTGGGCAGTGGGAAATACTCGGGTGCGTAATTGTATCATAATGTGCAACCCGGCCACAACCCCCGCGGGGACACCCACACCGTACTGTGGCAACGGGTTTGACGCATAGGACGTCTGGACATATATACCCCAGGTGTTATTGCGTGCTAACGATGCCGACGATTCGTAACGCGCCCACACCTACCGATGCCTTTACTAGTTTAGCGGCCTCGCGCGCGGCTAGTGACCTCCACTCAAGTGGAAAGTGCGCCCCCTCAGCTAGCCCTACATTCGCCCTAGCTAGTCGATCTAACCACCGCACAGTCCCTGACGTCCACGTGTTAGGGCGCGCCCGACTTGGCTGATCTACTAAATGGGTTATACATGTATTTAAGTCGGATGCCCTAAGGAACGCCCGAGCCCGTGCCGCAGCGGCCGTAGCCTCTATGGGCGCAATATCCAATTCCCGCATCATCGGTGCAGTGGCCACCCCAGGGGAGTTTTTACCTACCCCAATGAGGCACCGCAAGCACTGATTGAGTACGGTTTGTAATTTATTTGCGCCGCTAGTTCTATCCATGCCCCATACTTCACATCCATAAGTTAAAACCGGCAGTACACAGGTTTAAAAAACCGACACACGCACATTAATAGGGATTATGTCCCGTCCACCGACTAATACCGAATCGAGCGCCTCAATAGCGCGTCTACCCTTCTTAACCCGATCGTCTACTATGTGTTGCATACCTAAATCCGACTTAATGACCGTACCCAAGTACCTATATTCATTTACAACCGGTACCCGTTCCCCCCCAAGCTGCCATCGGGCAGCTTGTTCGCGTAACGCGGTCTCGTCGGAATATCGGCCTAATGCCATCACCCCACACTTAAGTACCCCAAACCCCATAAAATGGTCCTCCGCCCACTGCGAGAAGTGGGCGAACATGGCATGCAGGTTATCGAACGAGCCTGTGATACCAACAGCGTCGTCCGCGTATAACCGACATGGCACCCTTAGTGGTTGCCTTGCCGCTAATGTGTCGGTGCACCCTGGTACATCACACCCTAGATGTTCTACCCCGTCGAATATATCGTTAATAAATATGTTAAATAGGATGGGGGAAGCGGGGCATCCCTGTCGGAGGCCACGCTCTATGGGTATGGGGTCTGATAGTGTTCCCGGGGCCACCCCTGTCTTGACCCGTGCCATACTATCCCTGTATAAAGTTTTAATGAAGGTAAGCATATGACCCGTAACTCCTATGGCTTGTAGTTTTAGGAACAAAAGCTCATGAGGTACGGTGTCATATGCCTTCCTAAAGTCAATAAATCCCGCGTACGTGGGTAGACCTGCCGCTTGGCGACGAGCCGCGATATCGAACAGGCTGGCGACTTGCATGGGGCCCTCCTCATTCCGCATAAAACCCGCTTGCCAACGGCGGATTATCCCTTTAGCTTGGCAGACGCCTGCGTCGTGTCGCTCGTCGGCATGTGTTGCTATGACCCGGGTCATTGGCTGCAAGCGTCCTCGCCGCGCCTGATAGCCTACCCCGGGGCGGGGGTTCCTTTAGTTCCTGGCAGCTAAGTGACTTGGTGGTTCCCTTGGCTCCTTCTAAGTTCTTGGCTCCCTGTCCTCCTGCTCGACCTTGGGTTCATGCTTATGTCTCTCTTTTGCTGGCAACCTTTCATAGTTGCTGTTAGTTCTATTGTAGTGCGCTTTTTGTGAAAGCCCTCATGTAAATTAAGATTGAACCGTATAGTCGTTGTTATAACAGAGGCGGGCACGCCTCGCTTGCTGATTCAGCAGTAAAAACGCGCTGCGGTACCGCGTTATTTTGGCGTATCAGACGGATATATGACGTGCCTGGGCTAGAATACACGCGCATCCATTCAGAACCTTACCGTACTCGTACCAGTACCGTGAAATCAAACGGGCGAAAACCGAACGTATGACGGTTCATACACGAAGCGTGTATGACGGAGGACGGACGGACGGACGGACGGAGGACGCCTAAAAATCCGTGATAAAAACGTATAGTAACCGGTATTGATTCTCTCATATTCCAGGCGATTTCGGACGCGGCTCTCCTTTTCCTCCGCTCAACCCAAGAGGTAGGGGAACGAGTTAGTACCTGTGTGTACTAGTACAATGTGTACCTGAGACTACGAGTATATGTACTGTATAATGCTGCCATGTGGTATGCGTTGTGTGTAACAATTGTTCTATGCTGAAAAACACTGTAGCCTCTCGCCTCTGCACCACCACTGCACACCACCTTTGTTTGTCCTTGCAGTCTCTATTCGGCTGAGAATGCCGCACACGATACCTACCCATCATTCAAAGAGAATGCTTGGGAAGAATTAAACATGATCCGGGGGCCGTTTACCCTTGATGGTGCGGCAACTGCTGAAACTACAAAAAGTATTGGACAGTTTCTGCTCTCCAACCAATTCTTTTGTTGATGCTGACATTACTAACATCATGTGTGGCTGATTTCACCATTTGAAAAAATATCTGACTTTCTTGCCAGCTTCGAAAGGAAGCGCAGGCAGAACCCATATAATATTTCTGCAGTCATTGCAGTTCCCAAGTTTAAAAAACAATAAAAAAGTTCAGCACATTCTGAACACATACCGTAAAATCCGTCATTACCCACAGGGTGCATACTTGTATGACATCCCTGACCCCAAAAACAATTAAGGGCGGATACCAATGGGTCCGACTCCATTTTCAGTTGATGTTTATCTGGCTGATCATAATGTGGAGGACACAGTGCGAGACAAGGCACACAATATAAAAACAAAGTATGAAATCCCCACAGCAAATTTTACCTCAGACTGTTGTTACATATCTGTTGAAGGCAAAGGCAAAAATTAAAGCCAATAACAATATCCTGTCTGGTCGAGTGGATATACTGATTGACAGTGCTGCCCAGCGAGAATTTATCTCGTGGGACATCGTACAAAAAAATAACCTGCCGGTGAAATTGCTGGATCAAGCAATAAAAATGCAACTGGCAGATGGCACAACATACAAGATCTCTCGACACTATGTAACAATAACGCTTCACTTTGAGGCTTGTTATACCACAGAGATTAATTTTGTTTGCCTCCCCAGTAACAATATCTGGGATGTCATATTAGGCATTCCATGGCTCAGAAAAAAAAATCCAGATATTCACTGGGATGACGGAACTATACACGAGAGACAGACAAATGCGACATTGTTTGGCTGTGAGGTCCAACCCAGACCAGCAGTAGTAAGCATTTTGTCGGCAAATCAGATGGCTAAGCTGCTTCACATTTCTGCTGAACCAGTCAAAAATGCAGATGCCGCATCATTTTTATGGCCACTCTGAAAGAAGACTTTATTGGTACCCGGACATCGCAGATAAACTCGGATGATCTGCGGGTACACACTGATTTTGGTCAACAACATGATGAAAAAATATTGAACATTAAAAAAATATGGTCACGATAAGAATACTTTAACAGAACTGCCACCGAGCAGAGGAAAATATGATCACAGTATACCTACCATACCTGACGCTAATCCGCCCAAAGGTCACATTTATAAAATGTCTCCTACGGAGCTAACTGAGCTAAAAAATCAGCTAGCACCGTACCTGGAGAAATAAAAATGGATCCGACCCAGTTATTCACCATTTGCAGGTCCGGTACTGTTTGCCAGAAAGTCTGATGGCACTCTCCGGATGTGCATTGACTAAAAATCGCTGAACAAAATAACACTGGGTGCACAATATCATTTGCCCAGAATTGATACTACATTAGACCGTATTGCCACAGGCAAATGCTGGACTTGCTTAGAATTGAAAAAGACATACCATCAGATCCGTGTGAAGGAGGAAGATGTCTACACGACTTCCTTCATCACTCAGTTGGGCCAATTTGAGATGAGCGTCCTGCCATTTGGCCTAGAAACAACGCCAGGTTTTTCCAATTCCAATCATATATTCACGCAGTTTTAAACGGGACTGCTGATGGTACACATCAGGATGCAAATATCCTTGATGATTTTGTAGTCTGTTATCTTGACGATATTATCATATTCAGCGACACTCCGGAGAAACATATTTGACCAGGCTGATAAGGTACTTGCGAGGTTGCGCAAGCACCATTTGTACCTGAATCCCCCAAAATCACATTCGGGTAAAAAGCAAATAGTATACATGGGTCAATGTATAACGGAAAAAGGGCAAGTTCCCTGACCTTGGTAAAATAAAAGCAAATCACAGAATGGCCGGTCCCAAAGTCTGTGACAGACGTGAGAGCCTTTTAGGCTTTGTAGGATATTATCGATCATTTATTGAGGACTTTGCTGCTATAGCAAAGCCCTTATTTGATCTGACGAAAAGTAATACATTCCCGGCCTGGACTGACACCCACCAACATGCTTTTGATCGCCTAAAATATAAAATGACACACGCCCCGTTTCTGATGAATCCCATCACTGGCCCGGACGCATAGTTCGTGGTCACAACCGATCCCAGCAAATATGCTGTGGGGGCGGTGCTCATGCAAAAAGATCCGAATGCCGGACAGCTACGTCCTGTGGCTTACCTGGCAAAGGTCTTGAGGGGTGCGCAACTGCGCTATTCCACCTATGATACTGAAATCCTGGGAGTAGAAGTTGCTCTCCATCACTGGCGACATTATTTGGAAGGGTGTAAACATTTTACCGTAGTCACTGACCATACCACCCTCCGTCATCTGCCAACGCAAAAAAAGCTCGGCATAAAACATGCTGGCTGGTCCCAAATCATATCACCATATATGGACAATATGGACATTGTATATAAAAAAAGATCTCAAAATATGGGAGATGCACTGAGCAGGCGACCACATCTGAAAGATCTGAAGGCATCAATAGATGCATACTATATGCAGACCTTTGAGAAGGATCTGGAGCACATCACTGAATGGCTCAACCTTACCACTGTCTCGATACAGCTCGAACAACAATTCCTCTGTCGTAGCGTCTCGGGAGAAAAAGGAAAAACTGTCTTGACAGGGTTAGGGTATGCTCCCTGCGCATGGCTTGCGCCCCGAGCGCCCCTTGACACCATACATGAGGGTGCTCAGCCGCGCAGCAACTGCCTCACCACCACAATGGCTGCCCTCTTCCTCAGCGGCATGCTCGACGGCGCGGATGGCCACCATAGTCGTGCCGTCCTCCATGCCAAGGTAGTAGGCGTCCTCCCACGACTCATGCTCGGGGCTGCCACCACCTGCTGCATGCATGAAAGCGCCCTTGTGCTTGGGCTGGCGGCTGCGCCCATTGCGCTGCTTGCGGGAGTGCTTGCCCTCGCCATCTGGCTGCCCGTCGGCCTGTGCCTCACCAGCATGGGCTGCGCCAGGGGGCCGCTGCTTGTCCTGGTTCGGCTTCTGCAGCTGGGCAAGAAAGGCAGTGGAAGGCCATGGGGCGATACGTAAGGCGCTTGCGCAACCGCTGGTTGAGCGGCTGCGGGCACTCTGTGTAGGACGTGTGCCATGCATCGGCCTTCTGGCAGTTCCAGCACTCGCTCCTGCGCGACTCCTCAGACTGGTATTGCTGCTGCCTACTGGCGCCGCCCCGCCACTGGGGTCCACTGCCTTGGCCAGCATGGGCATGCGCAGCATGGCTCTCCTCGGGCGCCTCATAACCGGGGTGGGTGGCATGTCCCGCCGCCGCCCGCCCCTCACGGGCATTCTGCAGCACCTTTCTGTCGCGCGCACGCAGCGGGCAAGACCGTTGTGCATGGTAGGGGTCGGGGATGTGCAGAGCAGCACACTCCTCACAGCGTGGCCGAAACTGTCCGTTTACAGTGCGGCCCTCACGCCCCTATCTAATCTCTACGTCATAGGGTCGGGTACTAGATAAAGCGGCACGCAACAGGGTCCTATCGCTGTCGCCTGCCATCTGCGCAACACGCTCCAGCGCCAGCGCGTCATCTGCCTCGCGCTCACGCTGCTCTTGCTCGATTTCCTCGACTACGCGCGCCATGTGGCCTATGCGGTCCACACAGCGGTCGCGAGAGAGCTGACTCAGCGGACGCCCTGTCTCCAGGTCCAGGCGGTCCTCCACTAGCCTATGCCTGCGGATGTGCAAGGCATGCACGGAGGCCCAAGGCTCCAGCACTCGGCTAAGGAAGCGGCGGTTCATGTCCTGCGTCGTGCTGGTCCTGACTATGGCATGCGCGCGGTGCATCCTCGCGGCAAGCGTCGATGGCCGCTCCATGAAGCCGTCGCGCGTAAGGCTGGTCCACAGGCGCTCGTGTACATCCATCGCGGTCACCTTATACATTTCTGCCTTGAAGGTGTCCAACTGCACCTTGTATGCAGCATCTCGCGCTGCTGCATAGATGCGCTCCTCCGCTGCACGTGCTGCCGCAGGCGTCTCAGGGGGTGTGTAGGCGACCTCCGAGCCATCGCTATCGCCGCCCTCGTCTCCGTCACGAGCGACGAGCTCGCGCCGCCCACGGGCAGCCGCCTGCATGTGGGCCCTCCTGGCCGCCACTTGGCGCTCTGCCTCCGCACGCCGTATGGGCTCCTCTGCCCGACGCGCGAGCACCGATGTCTCGATGGCTGCCTTGACGTTGGGGTCGATTAGGCTGAGGTAGTGCTTCATCATATCATACACGTTCTCTTACGTGGGATCGCGCATGCTGCGCACCACCTCCTCCTCGAAGTCCATCTCCCACCACTCAGCGAAGGACTTCTCGTTGTGTTCCGGGCCCACCCAACGTGGGCACACCGGCAGGTCACGGTTCCGTCCAACCGCCACCACCATGGGTCCGTCTGCGGCTGCCCAATCAGCCCTCCGGGCTGTGGAAGACTGCACCATGATGCTGTCCGCGCCATAGAACGGGTTGTCACGCAGAGCGCTGCTTGCTGGGGTTCGGCGCTGGCTCCGGCCAAAGCCAGAGTGCGCGTCCTCATCTTCCGCCCCGTAGCGCACCTCCTCCTCGCCCCCGCGTGTGCGTGGGACAAAGGCATGACGCTCCACTACCCCTCGCGGCGGCAAAATGCGCCGTCTAGAATGGGACATGGGCGCTGATCACTGGCTAGGCACGATCGGTCTCGGCAGCCACCCCTCTGGGTTCCAGGCTTGCCTCCGTGTCCACCAATCCAATCCGATCCACAGGTACCAGCTGTCGGTGCTACTGTCCGCTACGAACCGATGGCCTAGTGCCACCGATCCTGACGACTGACGGTAGGCCGCCCACAGGGTCGAGGCACACTCCTGACAACGTGCCTCGCTGCGCCCCCTCGCCTCTGAAGGCTCAGGGTCCCCTGCAGCTGTCACCTCTATATAGCCTAAGAACAGCGGACAGCAGCACCCCAAGAGGAACAACCACCAAGAAAGGTAACAGTAACGGTACCTGCGGGATGCAGATGCGTATGCGTGCCTGCTGCAGCCCCTTCCGTATGACTGTCTGAGTCCACGTGCCTTATCCAGTCACCGGGGCAAGAGAGTGCCCCTAGAGCCACACCGGACTGGCCCGAAGGCCTCCAACGGCGCACGAGAGTTAAGCTCCCAGCAAGTGTAACCCACACAACGTGTGGCTTGCCTGCCCACTTGCCGTGCGCCGGCGGCCGGTTGCTCTATATGACTGAGGCAAAGGTGAACGAGAGTGGTTGCTGGTGTGTGTGGCTGAATGCAGCACTACCGCACACGTGATGTGCAACGGTAGGGTGCCCTGCGACCCCGGCCACCAAGCACACCACAGTTGGGTTGTTCCAAGCCACCAGCAACACTACTTAGGCAGTGCCTCACTCACAGCCACAGGTACCAATGCAAACACCGCTATTACTCAGCGGTCCGTGACTCACTAGCCACCAAACTTCACAGTGCCTAAGAACAGCCTCTAGTCCGGCACACTACCGAGTTTGGCAGCTTAATTGTGCTTGACGGCTCCGTGCTGGTCCGAGAGGTAACTGGTAGATGTGCAGCGAGTCGCTGCAGACCACCTACTCTCACCTAGCAACCTAAAGCCTTCCGTTGGGGCGCCAATACTCAGCCAAACCCAACAAGACTCGGTATTCACACATGCCTACCTACTCTAGACCTCGTGACCGAGTTTGCCTCAGAGGCGATTCGTAACGACGACGCTATGGCCAGTATTCCGGAGCGCAGTTTGTGTTTTCTGCTGGGAAGAAGCGCCGACTTACTGCGCTTAACACTGTCCGGAAGCCGGGTACGACGTCGCCGATAGTCCCTATCGCCTCCTACGAATGAGTTTGTGTCTCGCACGAATGTACGGCTGTCTCGCTCGCTCGTCAGTCTAACTCGACTGAGTAGCACGACAAAGCAAGCCCGCCCGACACAACTAGCTCGATGTGTACACTACGCTCTCGACGCTCTCGTCACGCTTGCTCACGATGCGCCATCAGGCATGTGAAAACATGAACACACGAGAGGCACCTCACAACAGTCATAATGTCCTTACACGTGTCCTCGCAGCAAGAGAGGCGTCCACGCGCAGTCCAAAGGCAGGTCGCGCCTCAGGGAGCGTTCACGAGTCAGCAGAAAACACAAACTGGAAGCTGCGAGTGGCGCCATGCTGCTAACATAACTCGCCGGCTACGGGTGCTACTCGTTGCCCTCGGCTCAAGTACTGTCAATAATTATGTAATAATATCGTGCATACTACTACGAACGGATGCCTCTCCTGCACCGTAAGGCACGGAAGTGCCAGCCGTATCTTACGTTATCTACGACGGAAAGCACGGTGGAATACTACTGTGGAATACTAAGAAAAGTACTATGTCTTGGTCCTCACGACGTGTCTTGCTCTCGCTCACGTGGATGATATGCTCGAGCTCCGTCTCCACACACATTTGGCAGCTCCAGATAAGGGTCAGAGCTTCCGTTGATATCGGACCGCCAGCTAGGTCATGGTGCCTCACCATTGGTCCTACTGCATGACTGCGGCTGATACACAGTGCCCGCCATGCGCGTACATACGCTGCCGACCGTCTGAAAATACTGCCACGCTGATCACGCGTACGCGATGGCACCTCAACAATATCAAATTAAAATACATGCAGGACCCAACATAACTTTGAACAGGGACAAGCTACCCCCTACAGTACGATATGATCACCATACTAAATGTATATGATGGCTGGTAAAATGTATGTTCCTGCACATGATGAACTTAAAAAGTACATCATCAAAGAGCATCATGATATTAAGACGGCTGGCCATAACGGTATTCTCAGAACTGTGAAATTGATCAAAAGAGTTTTTTGCTGGCCGCACATGCACCAAAACATAAAAACATATATCCGAAACTGAAAAGTCTGTAAGCTGAGAAAACAACATACACAGGCTCCAACAACGGCTTTACAACCACTGGCAACACCAAATGTACCATGGGAATATTTCAGTCTTGACTTTATCACAAATTTACCATCAGTAGATGGTTATGACTGTATTGCCACTACTTTTGTGGATTTGTTCACAAAGCAAGCCCACTTTATACCTTGCCAGAAAGCCATCACGGCTCCCGAACTTGCACAACTTTACATTAAAATTGTATACAAACACCACGGTCTCAGTACCTGCATGGTAGGAGACCGGGACACAAAATAAACATCCTCATGCAGCGAAGCGTCGATTTTTCGGCGGTGAGCTTTATTGCCGTACGGGTACCCGTATAGTGCAGCGGATCGGGCCCTATAGGTGCATGCCTAAAGCGCTTGTCTACTGGCATGTACTACTAAATACTATAATCCACCCACCCGCCCGCCCGCCCGCCCACGGTCCTTAATTACACAGCCGCCCGATTACGATCTCACAGTTGGGAGGCTATGAGTACTGGTACTCGCTACTTGCTGCTGGTAATGGAAAAAAAAACTTTGGTACTTCAAAGCGCTGGCAATGCGAACGCTCGCTGCTAGTACTGGTACTCGCTACTCGCTATTGTTACTGCTGGTACTGCTGGTATTGGTACTGGTTTTCGCTACTCGCTGCTGGTAATGGAAAAAAAAACCCCGGTACTTCAAAGCGCTGGCAATGCAAACGCTCGCTGCTGGTACTTCAAAGCGCTGACAATGCAATTCATGGAACTGTAGGCCAGTGATATAGAACCCGTTCTTTTAAAATTTTCTGAAAAATCGACGCATCGCTGATTCAACTGTCAAGTTACTTCATATTTCCAAGAGCTGTTCAAACAGCTTGGCACAACCTTAAATCTCAGTACTTCATGTCATCCGCAGACTGATGGACCGACTGAAATATTGAGCAAAATCATAGAGCAGTCGTTGCGAGCTTTCTGCTACAACAACCAGGAGGACTGGGTAAACTACCTGTCACTTGCTCAGTTCAATTACAATAACACAGAATCGTCAACAACAAAATTTACTCCATTCCAGGCAATATATGGCTTCCATCCTCGGTTGCCAATAGATAGTGTAAACCCCAAAACTGAAGTGAGAGAAACTACCATAGACATTCTGTCGAAAATACAAGATATACATAATCTGGTGAATAAAAAATATTATAATTGCCTAAGAATACCAAAGGCATTATCACGATAAAAACAACAAGCAGCCGATAACTTTCCAAATCGGTAATAAAAGGTAATAAGGATGTGTTTGACAGCGCAGGGCATGAACTTCTGCCAGTCATGTTGCATATGCCGCAAGGAGCAGTCATCCACTATGTGAGGGATTGCGAGGATTGCGACGCTCATGCTGGCAGTGAGGAGTCAAGACAGATGATATGTAGGTAATAAGAGGACAGAAATGTCCCAAGCTCAAACAACGATATGTAGGACCATGTGAGATCATCGAACATGTAAATCCTCAGGCCTACAAAGTACAATTACCACCTAAGCTTAAACGCCACCCAGTATTTCATGTCTACTAGCTGAGACCCTGGGACACTATGACTGCCCAAACTGATAATCCTGATGCCTTGATTGGCAGACAGACACGCAGAACCAATGACCCAATCATTGCGGACATCATATACTGTAAATTGGCACTATACCCCAGACTATATGCAAAGGGCAAAGCCTTGCTGTTCAAAGTAAGGTTTCACAATTCCCCGGCAACCGGAGATGATTGGATGCCTTATGAAACGATGCGGTACTCACCGCTGATGCAGCATTTTATGCTGACTGAACGTTTCAAACATATCTCGATCTCGCTATCATATATTGCTGCCAAGGCGAGCCACCCGCAAAGGTTTCCACAGTGAATCCGATGGCTCAGATTCATTACAGCGGGGTTAAATGCGAGGAGATATCCTATACCCTCACTATCCCTAATCACCATAGCATCATACGCGCGTAGCGCGCGCCCGCCAGATGATGGGCTGCCCCCGCGCCCTGTGGGCCACATCGCGCCGCCTGATATATCAGGCACGGCGCCTGTCGGCCTGTAATCAAGTCATACCTCACCATCATTACAATGGAATAGCACTGCCTCTCACCACCACGCGCATATTCCCTCACACTACCAGTACATGTACTCGGAGTACGCGTACCGCTTGGACTTCCCGATGTCCAGCGGCGCTAGCGACAACATGCGACAGCCCTGATGATACATGACGCACCCGCACCACGAGGGGAGTCCACCTTCTGCCTTTGCGCCAGCTGACCAGCTAGTGCAACGGCGTCGCACCTCTCGTAGGTGTGCAAGGTGTGAATATCTCTACGAGTGGACGGTCTCGACGACTTGTCTTCCACCACGACACTTGCGCACGCTACGATGGCATGCGGCAAGAAGGCGGCAGAACCTGGTACATGGCACATTTTTGAGTCAAGACGGTCCAATTCCTGGACTCAAAAATGTGCCCCCCACGTGATCGCTTAGGCTGGGATATGTACCCATTTTTCGGTCACATTTCAGGTGCAATGCAATACTATACGAGAGTACTAAAAATGGCACATCGGCGTGTCCTCTTCGCGCCCTCAGTCGCGTAAAGTACTATCCGCCTCACCTCGGAAGATTGCGGACGCGAGGGCGTGGCGACTGGCGTTTCCTGGAAATCGAGCCTCACTCGCGCAGAGAAGACGCCCCGGGCCTACGAGTCTATCGCCGACCTCAGAGATTGTGTTCGTCGCAACGAGATGCTACCTCTGAACCCTGCTGACACGGCGTTGGGGCGAGATGTCGGCACATGCGGCGGTGCGGGCTTCGCGTCCCGAGATGAGGGCTCCTTAGGCGGAGATGCGGGTCGGGGAGGCGGAGATGCGGCACCGCCACGTGAAGATGTGGCCCTGCGACTCCCATTAGCGGCACCCGAAGGCGCCTGCCGGCTTAACGTGGCTTCGCGTTTCGGCTTAAGCGCCTGGGAGGGTCGTCGTCCTCCAACTCTTTCGCCATCTTAAAGGAGGAGTCGGCCCACGCTTATTGGAATGCTTCTTGCGCAGCTTAATGGGCGACAAGCTGCTGCTCTTGCCTCCATAGGCGGAGATGCGGGTCGGGGAGGCGGAGATGCGGCACCGCCACGGGAAGATGTGGCCCTGCGACTCCCACCAGCGGCACCCGAAGGCGCCTGACGGCTTGACGTGGCTTCGCGTTTCGGCTTAAGCGCCTGGAAGGGTCGTCGTCCTCCAACTCTATCGCCATCTTGAAGGAGGACTCGACCCGCGCTTCTTGGAATGCTTCTTGCGCAGCTTAATGGGCGACAAGCTGCTCTTGCCTCCCAAGCTCAACGCACCGTGCGGGCGCTTCGTCGCACTCGAAGGTTGAGGCTCATTCGGCGGCTTGGCAGTCTCCGAGGGACCAAGCCTGCTCTGGGAAGGGGCAGAGCTGCTCGAAGCTCTATCAAGAGACCTGCTGCAGCGCCGTTTTGGGAGCCATCTCCGCCGGACCCCGGTGGCGGTGGTTGAGATGCGGGCTTAAAGGACCCGCCAGCCTGACGCGGCGCCGCTACGACCTGGTAGTAGCGGTCGTCGACCAAGACGGTGGGGGGTTAAGAGCCGGCTCGGCAACCTTCTAGTATGAAGATTTTTATGACAAAGAGGGAATTTAATTGCCCATATGCTTAACAATACTATACATATTGCAAGGCAGTACCACTAATGCCTGATATTTACTCGCGGCACGCCGCGGATTGCTGCAGTGCTGCACCGGAGATTCTGCCTTACGGCATGCTTTCATTGCCTAGATGGCTGCAAACCATTTCGTATGCGGGGCTGCATGGCATAGAAGGGATGTGAAAACGCACCTACTTGGCGATATTATACAGATTGCAAGGCAGTAGGGCTAATACTTGATATTTGCTGGCGGCACGCCGCAGATTGCTGCAGCAATTTGCCTGGATGGCTGCAAACCATATCGTTTGCGGGGCTGCATGGCACAGTGTACACGCACCTGCTTGTCGATACTATGCGGACTGCATGGCAGTAGGGCTAATACTTGATATTTGCTGGCGGCACGCCGCAGATTGCTGCACCGCTGCACCGCAGATGCTGCCTTAAGGCATGCTTTAATTGCCTGGATGGCTGCAAAGCATTTATTAATATGCGGGGCTGCATGGCATAGAAGGGATATGAACACGCACCTGCTTGACAATACTACACGGACTGCAAGGCAGTAGGGCTAATACTTGATATTTGCTGGCGGCACGCCGCAGATTGCTGCAGCGCTGCACCGCAGATGCTGCCTTAAGGCATGCTTTAATTGCCTGGATGGCTGCAAACCATTTATCAGTATGAGGGGCTGCATGGCATAGAAGGGATATGAACACGCATCGGCTTGACGATGCTATACGGACTGCAAGGCAGCAGGGCTAATACTTGATATTTGCTGGCGGCACGCCGCAGATTGCTGCAGCGCTGCACCGCAGATGCTGCCTTAAAGCATGCTTTAATTGCCTGGATGGCTGCAAAGCATTTATCAGAATGCGGGGCTGCATGGCATAGAAGGGATATGAACACGCACCGGCTTGATGATACTATACGGACTGCAAGGCAGTAGGGCTAATACTTGATATTTGCTGGCGGCACGCCGCAGATTGCTGCAGCGCTGCACCGCAGATGCTGCCTTAAGGCATGCTTTAATTGCCTGGATGGCTGCAAACCATTTATCAGTATGCGGGGCTGCATGGCATAGAAGGGATATGAACACGCACCGGCTTGACGATGCTATATGGACTGCAAGGCAGTAGGGCTAATACTTGATATTGGCTGGCGGCACGCCGCAGATTGCTGCATCGCTGCACCGCAGATGCTGCCTTAAGGCATGCTTTAATTGCCTGGATGGCTGCAAACCATTTATTAGTATGCGGGGCTGCATGGCATAGAAGGGATATGAACACGCACCTGCTTGACAATACTATACGGACTGCAAGGCAGTAGGGCTAATACTTGATATTTGCTGGCGGCACGCCGCAGATTGCTGCAGCGCTGCACCGCAGATGCTGCCTTAAGGCATGCTTTAATTGCCTGGATGGCTGCAAACCATTTATTAGTATGCGGGGCTGCATGGCATAGAAGGGATATGAACACGCACCGGCTTGACGATACTATACGGACTGCAAGGCAGTAGGGCTAATACTTGATATTTGCTGGCGGCACGCCGCAGATTGCTGCAGCGCTGCACCGCAGATGCTGCCTTAAGGCATGCTTTAATTGCCTGGATGGCTGCAAACCATTTATCAGTATGCGGGGCTGCATGGCATAGAAGGGATATGAACACGCACCGGCTTGACGATGCTATACGGACTGCAAGGCAGTAGGGCTAATACTTGATATTTGCTGGCGGCACGCCGCAGATTGCTGCACCGCTGCACCGCAGATGCTGCCTTAAGGCATGCTTTAATTGCCTGGATGGCTGCAAACCATTTATCAGTATGCGGGGCTGCATGGCATAGAAGGGATATGAACACGCACCTGCTTGACAATACTATACGGACTGCAAGGCAGTAGGGCTAATACTTGATATTTGCTGGCGGCACGCCGCAGATTGCTGCAGCGCTGCACCGCAGATGCTGCCTTAAGGCATGCTTTAATTGCCTGGATGGCTGCAAACCATTTATCAGTATGCGGGGCTGCATGGCATAGAAGGGATATGAACACGCACCGGCTTGACGATGCTATACGGACTGCAAGGCAGTAGGGCTAATACTTGATATTTGCTGGCGGCACGCCGCAGATTGCTGCAGCGCTGCACCGCAGATGCTGCCTTAAGGCATGCTTTAATTGCCTGGATGGCTGCAAACCATTTATCAGTATGCGGGGCTGCATGGCATAGAAGGGATATGAACACGCACCTGCTTGACGATGCTATACGGACTGCAAGGCAGTAGGGCTAATACTTGATATTTGCTGGCGGCACGCCGCAGATTGCTGCAGCGCTGCACCGCAGATGCTGCCTTAAGGCATGCTTTAATTGCCTGGATGGCTGCAAACCATTTATCAGTATGCGGGGCTGCATGGCATAGAAGGGATATGAACACGCACCGGCTTGACGATGCTATACGGACTGCAAGGCAGTAGGGCTAATACTTGATATTTGCTGGCGGCACGCCGCAGATTGCTGCAGCGCTGCACCGCAGATGCTGCCTTAAGGCATGCTTTAATTGCCTGGATGGCTGCAAACCATTTATCAGTATGCGGGGCTGCATGGCATAGAAGGGATATGAACACGCACCGGCTTGACGATGCTATACGGACTGCAAGGCAGTAGGGCTAATACTTGATATTTGCTGGCGGCACGCCGCAGATTGCTGCAGCGCTGCACCGCAGATGCTGCCTTAAGGCATGCTTTAATTGCCTGGATGGCTGCAAACCATTTATCAGTATGCGGGGCTGCATGGCATAGAAGGGATATGAACACGCACCTGCTTGACGATGCTATACGGACTGCAAGGCAGTAGGGCTAATACTTGATATTTGCTGGCGGCACGCCGCAGATTGCTGCAGCGCTGCACCGCAGATGCTGCCTTAAGGCATGCTTTAATTGCCTGGATGGCTGCAAACCATTTATCAGTATGCGGGGCTGCATGGCATAGAAGGGATATGAACACGCACCGGCTTGACGATGCTATACGGACTGCAAGGCAGTAGGGCTAATACTTGATATTTGCTGGCGGCACGCCGCAGATTGCTGCAGCGCTGCACCGCAGATGCTGCCTTAAGGCATGCTTTAATTGCCTGGATGGCTGCAAACCATTTATCAGTATGCGGGGCTGCATGGCATAGAAGGGATATGAACACGCACCTGCTTGACGATGCTATACGGACTGCAAGGCAGTAGGGCTAATACTTGATATTTGCTGGCGGCACGCCGCAGATTGCTGCAGCGCTGCACCGCAGATGCTGCCTTAAGGCATGCTTTAATTGCCTGGATGGCTGCAAACCATTTATCAGTATGCGGGGCTGCATGGCATAGAAGGGATATGAACACGCACCGGCTTGACGATGCTATACGGACTGCAAGGCAGTAGGGCTAATACTTGATATTTGCTGGCGGCACGCCGCAGATTGCTGCAGCGCTGCACCGCAGATGCTGCCTTAAGGCATGCTTTAATTGCCTGGATGGCTGCAAACCATTTATCAGTATGCGGGGCTGCATGGCATAGAAGGGATATGAACACGCACCGGCTTGACGATGCTATACGGACTGCAAGGCAGTAGGGCTAATACTTGATATTTGCTGGCGGCACGCCGCAGATTGCTGCAGCGCTGCACCGCAGATGCTGCCTTAAGGCATGCTTTAATTGCCTGGATGGCTGCAAACCATTTATCAGTATGCGGGGCTGCATGGCATAGAAGGGATATGAACACGCACCGGCTTGACGATGCTATACGGACTGCAAGGCAGTAGGGCTAATACTTGATATTTGCTGGCGGCACGCCGCAGATTGCTGCAGCGCTGCACCGCAGATGCTGCCTTAAGGCATGCTTTAATTGCCTGGATGGCTGCAAACCATTTATCAGTATGCGGGGCTGCATGGCATAGAAGGGATATGAACACGCACCGGCTTGACGATGCTATACGGACTGCAAGGCAGTAGGGCTAATACTTGATATTTGCTGGCGGCACGCCGCAGATTGCTGCAGCGCTGCACCGCAGATGCTGCCTTAAGGCATGCTTTAATTGCCTGGATGGCTGCAAACCATTTATCAGTATGCGGGGCTGCATGGCATAGAAGGGATATGAACACGCACCGGCTTGACGATGCTATACGGACTGCAAGGCAGTAGGGCTAATACTTGATATTTGCTGGCGGCACGCCGCAGATTGCTGCAGCGCTGCACCGCAGATGCTGCCTTAAGGCATGCTTTAATTGCCTGGATGGCTGCAAACCATTTATCAGTATGCGGGGCTGCATGGCATAGAAGGGATATGAACACGCACCGGCTTGACGATGCTATACGGACTGCAAGGCAGTAGGGCTAATACTTGATATTTGCTGGCGGCACGCCGCAGATTGCTGCAGCGCTGCACCGCAGATGCTGCCTTAAGGCATGCTTTAATTGCCTGGATGGCTGCAAACCATTTATCAGTATGCGGGGCTGCATGGCATAGAAGGGATATGAACACGCACCGGCTTGACGATGCTATACGGACTGCAAGGCAGTAGGGCTAATACTTGATATTTGCTGGCGGCACGCCGCAGATTGCTGCAGCGCTGCACCGCAGATGCTGCCTTAAGGCATGCTTTAATTGCCTGGATGGCTGCAAACCATTTATCAGTATGCGGGGCTGCATGGCATAGAAGGGATATGAACACGCACCTGCTTGACGATGCTATACGGACTGCAAGGCAGTAGGGCTAATACTTGATATTTGCTGGCGGCACGCCGCAGATTGCTGCAGCGCTGCACCGCAGATGCTGCCTTAAGGCATGCTTTAATTGCCTGGATGGCTGCAAACCATTTATCAGTATGCGGGGCTGCATGGCATAGAAGGGATATGAACACGCACCGGCTTGACGATGCTATACGGACTGCAAGGCAGTAGGGCTAATACTTGATATTTGCTGGCGGCACGCCGCAGATTGCTGCAGCGCTGCACCGCAGATGCTGCCTTAAGGCATGCTTTAATTGCCTGGATGGCTGCAAACCATTTATCAGTATGCGGGGCTGCATGGCATAGAAGGGATATGAACACGCACCGGCTTGACGATGCTATACGGACTGCAAGGCAGTAGGGCTAATACTTGATATTTGCTGGCGGCACGCCGCAGATTGCTGCAGCGCTGCACCGCAGATGCTGCCTTAAGGCATGCTTTAATTGCCTGGATGGCTGCAAACCATTTATCAGTATGCGGGGCTGCATGGCATAGAAGGGATATGAACACGCACCGGCTTGACGATACTATACGGACTGCAAGGCAGTAGGGCTAATACTTGATATTTGCTGGCGGCACGCCGCAGATTGCTGCAGCGCTGCACCGCAGATGCTGCCTTAAGGCATGCTTTAATTGCCTGGATGGCTGCAAACCATTTATCAGTATGCGGGGCTGCATGGCATAGAAGGGATATGAACACGCACCGGCTTGACGATGCTATACGGACTGCAAGGCAGTAGGGCTAATACTTGATATTTGCTGGCGGCACGCCGCAGATTGCTGCAGCGCTGCACCGCAGATGCTGCCTTAAGGCATGCTTTAATTGCCTGGATGGCTGCAAACCATTTATCAGTATGCGGGGCTGCATGGCATAGAAGGGATATGAACACGCACCTGCTTGACGATGCTATACGGACTGCAAGGCAGTAGGGCTAATACTTGATATTTGCTGGCGGCACGCCGCAGATTTGCTGCACCGCAGTTGCCTAAGGATGGCTGCAAA
>VCJN01000227.1:0-15630 GCA_006384855.1 Tetraselmis striata | reverse complement strand
TTGCAGGATTACTGCCAAACCCTCAAGAGCATGCCTGTGCAGTGACGTAGAGGGCTGTATGGTGCACACCTCCGCTCGTTTGGCGGCAGCCTCAGCTTGCGCAAATCTGGCCTCCTCCATCTGGGATTGGGTACAACGAGATAGATCCCAGAAAATGCTGTATATTGTTGGTTTTATAGGGGTTGGCCATGATTTACACTGTTCAATGCAGTTTGGTTCACATGCAGTACATCTCACCTTGGCTGCCATTGACTGCCGCTTCAGGTCGTTTTGCATCTAGGCCAAAGCAAGCATGCAGCACATGTCAGGGTACGCTGGGCAGTACAGGTAAGTGGCATGACCAGCATCATGTGGGCTATAGCTATGATACAATGGTCCCACCTGCATCTTCATCATTTCATCCTGCAGCTTCGCTTGCTCGTCGGCAAAAGCTATGCCGCTGTTCACACAGGTGCCATGATTGTGTGTGCCATGGTCGGATGTGTGCGGCGAGCTCTGGCGAGCGCCACTTAGATACGCATTTGCGTGGTAACGTCTTGGCCTAGACAGTCCACCACTCTGGATGTTGGCCAAAAGGCATTACAGTTAGAGTTAAGCCTGTTCCTGTTCCAGAAAATGAGAACGTGAAAGGGAGTATAGCAATGTATTACCACTGAAGAAGTATCGCAATAGGCACCGGGATCCTCTGGCAGCGGCGGCGGCGATGGTGGGCGATGGGTGGATGGTGGAGCATGGGCATTCATCCACGGCATCCCTGGAGGACCTCCTGACAAAGCAGCAAATTCCAGATAGTAACGAAGCACCAAGTGTATTCCCGCATCCAGAGAAGGGCGCATGAATATCATTGAGCCCCCTCCCCCCCCCCCCCCCCCCCCCCGGGACCCTCTCATAGTACCAAACGAGTAGGTAGGACTGTCATTGGATCACATATGGTACCTGCATGTCTAGGTTGTGCGATGGCAGCTGCACTGGCAGATTGTCTCGTAATGCCGTTCGCGCCGCCGTGCCCCCTGTCGTTTTGTGAATGGGCCGAGTTGGCAGACTGGCCTTGGTCACGCAGGTGGGCATGGAGCTGCCGCCGGTTGCCTGATATCAGCTTTGCTGGCCTCTTTTGTTGAGCTGCATCCTGCCAACACATTTGGCTGGAGGCCTCAATGCTTGTTTCCATGGTGCTTGCTGCAGATGGCCAGATCGACGGCACTTGCAATCTCCAGCAAATATGCAAGATATCGCATGTCCAACTCATGTGCACACATTCAGCGGCCGTCAAGATTGTGACGACGCTGCAAGCACAGCGACTCACAAGCACAGCAAAATAGCTTATATGCATCATTTGTCTCAGAAAGCTGTCGGACTCCTTTCTGACCGAAAGAGAAAGGAGAGGCGGCACGCCATCGGACCTGGGGTGCGACCAGGCCTGAAAAAGGATTCATTCTGGTGGATATTTTCCGGAAGCCCGTATCTATGCTCCCGCGTCGTTCACCGCGTCAGACAGAGCTTGCGTTGCATGCTGGCACAAAGTCTCTTCGGAGCCACGATAATATCGTGAGCAGTCAGCTCTATCCAGTGCCTACAGATAAGCTGCAAAATGTTCACCAGAAGAGGGGGTACGGCTTCAACCACGCATACCCCGCCCTGGAGCATTTCTACGGTGCCGGCACTCTGGCAACATCGGAGCGACTATACAGCGATCCGGCAGGTCGAAGTAGCCGGTTACGCTTTCGGACGAGGCGCGCATAGTAGGCCGGCGGAGCCGCCCCTCCCCCCTTGGGAGTCCCATACAGTAAGATACGAAGTACCATATATCTATTTTGACTCTATCTTTATATGAGACCTGCTGAATATCAGATACAACTATTGTCTCTGTAACGTACCGGTATCGCTAATCGCGCTACGTGTGCATATATATATTTGTATGTAACTATATATTATGGATCGTCTTAACTAGTAGTTCATACGGGGTTTCCTGCTTTCCAAACCGCTTTTCGCCCGGCTACATGTGGTGCTAAGTGGTACGGGTTACTAGTTCACCCGCCGTCGCTGTGCCCATTCGTGTGCAACACGAGTAGACAGAAAAGCAGCCGTAGCAGCTGAGCCTGCCATCTTCCAGTTTCGGTGTGTTTCACACAGCGATTAACTGTCCAGTAACATGTTGCGGGCAAGGTCACAGGTTGTTTCAAGACCACACCCGGCTCACCATCCGTGTGTGTAATTCTCATCCGTGCGTCCTTTCGTAACCATGCTAAGATGGAGAAGTGCTTTAGTCCTCGTCGCCGGGCCGACGCTCGAATAATCGCGCTACACGCAAAAGTGCATGCCTAGTCTACATTGCTTCTCGAGCTCACATCGTCGTCGGCCCAATGTTGACGGCTCATGAACGCGGTGCCGATGGAGATTGAGCAGATGGCTATGGCTCTGACTCTGGCTCTCGGCCGCGCGTCGCGCGGGACGGCCGACAGGCTGCGGGGGAGCCACAGTGCGCCATGACTTGCTAGAGCCAGCCCCGAGCGGCCGTGTCGGAGCAAAATCCGAGAGTGACGAGGACGACTAGCTCGCGGTGCCATAGCTATTGCAACGAGCAAAGCATGGTTACGACTTACGAGGAGGACGTTTGCGACTGGCCAACCGAGTGTATGGGCTTTCCCCTATGCGTACCGACCTGATGAACGACTACCTCAAGCAGGATGACCATCGACTACCGGCCCATGAAGAGTAAATTTGGAGGACGACTTGTTTTTGATGGGCTCACACAACTACCGCTCGCCATGGCTCTCAACGAGTTGCTACCCTACGTCCATGTTGCTAATCAAGACTTATTCACCCCTTACGACCTTGCGCGCGCCCGGAACCTTGCCGGGGCCATCGACAAGGCGTTTCGTTTTCGTCTAGGCTTCCCACTAGGCTCCCGCCCGACTTCGTAATTATACTGTAATACCATGTATTATTTATCATGTAATCTTACCCGTATGATGACACTCTTATGTAGTCATTCCGTGACATACTCGAAATAAACTGCATCATGCACATATCACTCGTCGTCACGACGCAATATCCGCATCGGAGTATCCGGGATCTGCCTCTAGAATCCCGACAATCTTCTCGCGCTCTGGCCTAATCCGGGATAGCGCGCGTGCGGAAGTGCTAGTGAGCGGGCGCGCAGCAATGGGCGGCGAGGCGCGCGGCAGTGGGCGGGGGGAATAAATTGTTTACATCCGGTTTCGGCCGGGACCGGATGTTGCTGCAGGAGCAACAACAAAAACGCGGCACGGGGCGGTCATCGCTGGTGAAATTCAAATCCTCTATGCAGTCATATCAGCCACCCGCCGACTCAATGTACCTTTCACGGTGGACTCCGGCCCCATAGGTGAGAGTATGAGATGGACCGTCGACGGAGGCGTTCTTAGCGCAAGCGCCCATGCCAGATCCTGCGGCGGAGGGGGGGGGGGGGGGGGTGGCGCCGCCTCGGGTGTTGGGTTCAAGATCTTGGCACGCGTCGCGTCGGGTGCGTACAAGGTAAAATACAACGTGACGACACCATCATCGGACACTTGAAACCTACCTCAAGCACGTGCTTCTTCCCGGCTTCGTCTTACTGCTTTCGCTCAACGCAGTTGTTTAATATGACTAGCCTCCCGGAGTGTCTTGTAATTATAGTGGCCCGTAATCGCAATTTTCCCACGGAATGGGCTTATAATCGTTGTATATACCGTGTAATCGCCACTTTTCTGCTAGGCTCAGTAGTCGCAATGACATGCTGCCCGGCTCGCCCGCATTTCGTAATATCATTCAATGTACTACCAGTAGCATGCTGTCCCGTCCCCATAGTACATTGGACCCAAACAACGCCTCGTGCGGTTACCCGTAATCGCTCCGGATTTCGCCACAATGACAAGCTCCGTGACGACGCAACGGCACCGTAGGTCTCAGCCGGCGAAGTAGTCGTGCATTGGCGCGGATCACTACCTTGCACAGCACCAGCGTGACTAGCCCCTACCAACACCGGCCGCCGCGAGCCGCCGGCGCCGAGTAGTGGTGTGCCATGGGGCGTCGCAGCTCCAAGCGCCGTATTCCTGAGGGCAAGGAGCTCTGAACCGCTGCCGAGGGGACTTGGGAACCGGTGATCACGAGAATGCGCTGCTGCGCGTGTGGCACCCGCTTCACAGAGACTATGTCCGACAAGCTCACATGGGCGTGCGTCCAGCCGTCGCCGTCCACCGCCACGCCTGTCGCAGCCTGTGGTGATGGCGCCCTGCGGTAGCTGCACCGTATGGCCGTCACCCCTCTGCTCGGTCCGGACACTAGGCTCCCGCCCGACTTCGTAATTATATTGTAATACCCTGTAATCATCATGTAATCTTACCAGTAGTATGACACTCGTATGTAGTCATTCCGTGACGTACTCGTAATAAACCGCATCAGGCGCATATCACTCATCATCACGACGCTATACACTCATCATTTCCGAGTAGGACTATTGTATCTGCCCCTGGAAGCCCGACAATCTCGCTGCGCTCCGGCCTAATCCGCGATAGCACGCGCGGCACACCCATTGAGCGGGCGCGCGGCAGTGGGCGGGCGGAATAAGTTGTTTACATCAAGTTTTGGCTGGGACCGCCTCGGCGCGGCCGGCCTGCTGCTCGCGGGTGCCGGCAGCGGCTACGGCGGCCCGGCGGCCGGCCCGCGACCAAGCGCCCCACCGCCCGCCCTGGCCCCGGCACCACCCCGGCCCCGGGCCAGCCCTCCAGCCGCCGGCTTAGCGGGCTGCTTGGCCTTCTTGGCCGGGGGCTCTGGGCTATTGCCCTCGTCGACGTTGTCGCCAAGGACGTTGTCGGGGACGGCTTGCGTGGCGGCCATGTTCTTGACCGCGTTGTGCTTGATGATGCCGCCCGCCCTCTTGTGTTGTTGCGCCAGCACGCCCACTAAGCCGTGGAGCTTTGGCGACGCAGCGGTGCCCGCCAGCGGCAGCGACACGATCTTGTTGCGCTGAACAGTCGATACAATCGGCTTACCGCCGAACGTAGGGACTGGGCGGGGGTCGGACACAGCAACTGCGAAAGTCAGTTTGCGTGTTGATTGCTTGTCGCGGCGGCGGTGGCTGTGTAATCGAACAAGTGCGGAACCAAACGCGACTCACTTGCGGCTTCCTAGTGCGGCGTCACCTTGCTGACCTCCTCCTCGACCTTGAACATCACGTTAGCATGGGGGCACTAGCCGGCTTGGTAGTACCTCCCCAGCTCGCTTTGGTGCCATTCCTCTGCAAGGTCGAGGGCCTTCGCGACTCTGTCCGCGCTCGGCAATGATGGTCCCTTCTTCCTGCCTCCTTGGCCGCCCTTGCCCTCATCCTGGAAGTAGTGCCGAGCGAGGTAGTGCCTCACGTTCCCGTGCTTCTTGTACATCACGAGGTGCACCGTCAGCACAACCCACAAGGATGGTCGCAATGGGGTTGGGAGGAAGGGGGAGGGGGTGTACTCTCGGAACGCGGTCAGGACTGTCTCATGAGCGTAGATGTGGTTGTCGGCTGGGTAGCGAGCACGGTAGTTGGAGGTAGCGTAGCAGATCCGCTCGATGTACGGGGGCGCGGCGATGGGAAACCTCAGCGTAGTACTTCTTCAGAGGGTAAGGGACCCCCGTCTGAGCCTCGCGCGGCCAGCATTCGTCAAAGACATCCGACAGCACCGCCTTGTCCTTGGCTGAAGGAGCAACATCAAAAATGCGGCACGGGGCGGTCAACTCATGTGAAATTCAAATCCCCCACGCAGTCATGTCAGCCACCCACCGACTCAGGGTGGACTTTGGATCATATTGACAGCAAGGGATGGACGGAACGTCGACGGAGGCGTTCTTAACGCAAGTGCTCATGTCTGAACCTGCGCGGAGGCCCATGGGGATCCTGCCCATGTCTGATCCGGGGAGGGGGGGGGGGGTCGGGTGTTGGGTTCAAGATCTGGGCACGCGTCGCGTCGGGTACGCACGAGGTAACATACAACGTGACGACACCCTCATCGGACACTTGAAAACCTGCCTCAAGCAGGTGCTTCTTGCCGGCTGCGTCGTACTGCTTTGGCTCAGCGCAGTTCTTAAGTAGTATGTCCACGAAAGCATAGCCGAACGCGTCCTCGCCCCGGGGCTGCTATGGGTGAACGCGGATATGGTTGTTGACCTGCCGCACGTCCTCAACGATGCGGCCCGTGCTGCACATAGCACCGAGTGGTACGGTCATGCCCTCAGGCCTGACCGCTTTGCCGTAGGGGGTGCCTGGAATTAGCTTGGCGTAGGTGGCCATGATGGACGGTGCGTGCTGGGGGATGAGCAGGTACGGTACTGTCTAGCGGGTGCGAGTGTGTGTCAGGTGGGCGGAGCTGCTAGACGCCTAGACGACTTCTCATCGCGCTCCGTTGTTAGCGCACTCCGGCTTGCTGCGTAACCATGGCGTACTGTCCCGTATATATCCCGTATTTAGCGTTTACATGAGGACACATTTGACACACACTTGCGAACTTGCGACAGAACCGCAATTAAACCGTAGCTACCCCTTAACGGGGAATGGGTCGCGTAATCTGGCGTACTCCGCTTTTAAATTGACTGTATGCGTCTTCACAAGCCCAGCCAAACAGTCAGACAAGCGGCTGATTCTACGTCAGGGCTACTGTCAACGACATGTAATGCATTCTCCCAGCTACCGAACCTAAACCCAGGCACTCAACCAGCACCCACCCGCCGCCGGCACCTAGCGTTACCCACCATCTCCACGGTTCCTCACCTCGCCTTGTATGGCCAACCAGCTGCCCAGCGTACGACGGCATCCTTACGGAGTTCACGTGTTACCTCACCCGGCGTTTAATCGCGATGGGGTGCATCGCTCCATCTCGAGCCGGGGTGGGTTCCAACCCGCAGGACCGACACCAACATGTATGCCTCTCTCGACAAGGAACTGGCGTGGCCGGGCATCCTCGGCGTTGGGGCAGAGGGTCTTTTTCTTCCTCATCATAGACTCGCCGGACGACACCCTTGGTGTCTGATATATTGACATGTTTAGCTAAGTCGACTCGATATGGCTCGCCGCGGCGCGGGCTCAGTTGTACCGCGCCCTAGAGGTGTGCATCGAGCAGGACCCACAAGGGAACCCAAAGCTGCGGGAAACCTTCGTCGACCATTTCAAGCGTTGTTCACGGCAATGGCGCTCGCGGCTACGGCGCTGCTGTCCCGCTTCATGCACTTGATTAATCCCCATGACACGCCGACAAATGTGCGCAGACTGATAGAGGGTGCCAAGAATTGGGAAGCCGACCTGGCGGGTGGCATCGTCCCCGATTACCCACACCCATCAAGTGCAATTACAACACTCAGGGCAAGCTTTCTGCCGTACCCTAACATTCCGTGGGGCACGGACGAGGTCACCGGGCCAGCGGCCGCCGTAATATAATGTCTCCCATCCTGCAATGGGCGGATAGATACCGGCAGCCGGGATTTTGTTCTGTACTGGTCGACTCACGAAATTTTGCAGTGAAACCAGCTCATGAGATGCCCCACCCCCCTTAAAAGGGTAGACTGCGGACATATGAGGCATAGTTGGGCCATCGGCCAAACTGCTTAAACGTACATGTGAGGCATAGTTGCCCGTAGCCAGTAAAGTAGCGAGTAGCAGCACGCAAAAGTGCTATAGTTTTAGCATTGTGTAACAGTCTGGCAAGCCTTACCCCTATGATTGCCCCAACTGTGTCACTTCCCTTTGCAGCCCCTCGTACCGAGCAAACTGCCAACATGGGCTGTTTTAAACCGTCGTCGATTCAGATTGCCAAGGGGCTGGGTTTGTTTGGGCGGTGAATGCGCATGGCATCAGTGGCGCCGGGGCGCTGCGCGGAATTGTTTGCAACAAAACTTTGATCGATTACATTTACAAGCTATACGGTAATTCAGCTAGTAGTGCAGATCATTGTGTTATATGTGCACCACACATACTGCCCTACAACCTGTGAGGACATGCCAAACTTGGATAAGTAGTTCCGTCACTATGTCCGGATCAACATAGAAGCATCACAATTTCTCCTCGATGTGCTTCAGCGCGACAGGGAAGGCGTCATGCCCCTTGCGAAGGTTTGGCCGAAGGGGCGCCTTGCTCAGCCACAAACTAGTGCCGAGGGGGACCCTATCATCATGCGCTCAGCTGCGTGCCATCGGCACACGGCGAGGGTGAGGTCCGGCAGCGAAGGGCTGGTGTGGGTCACCTCCAGGAAGCAAGTACAGCACTTCCCCAACATACACGTGGTTGTCATGCTGCTCCACCTCGGCACGCCTGTCTCGTAGTATGGCTTGCTTGCCGTACTCATCATCAGTGGGCACCCACTGCACGTCCCATGTCTTCTGCTTGAACACCACATGCCTCCGTGTCTCGGGCTTCTCATGCACGACCTGCATGTGTATGTATACCGGAACTCAGCAGGGCGACCCTATGTAGGCAGCTTGGAGTCAGGGGTGGGGGGAGGGGGTGCCTTTACCCAGTAGTTGCGCTTCCGTCCTTGTGTCCTGGTGTTCGATACATAGATAGCCATGAAGGATGTCCCCTCCCCTATCTTGCATTGGTGATACATGTTGTACATGCGGGGTAGTGCAACAACGTCATTAATCAGAATCAACAATCAGATTAAATCATTCTTGACCGCATATAAGAGTGAAATCGACTCATGTCCGTCGATTTCGCAAACCGCATTTCCTTTGCTAACGAGGCCGGGGCCGCGGGACGCCAGCACGCAGCATGGTATGTAGTAAATATGCGGTTCACATGGTAGTAGGAAGTCGAGTATATAGTTGGAACATGCTGCGTTACGATTATGACCTAGCTATCACCTGCGCTACGATTCCGGCTAATTGGGTGGTAGAGGGCGGCATGGGGCCGGGAGGGGCGGGGGGGAGGGGGTTCACTTGACTTCATGGGGGTCGAACCCCCTTGCATCAAATTCCTCCTTCCATGCCGGGTCAGGCTCCAGTGTGCCAGTTCCTTCACAGTAATTAGCCAGCGCCACCTCACAGTCCGTCCAAGTGGCGGGGGCGCCTAAGGTGCCTGCCTGCATGGCGGCGCCCATGCAGCCCGGTCCCGTGCCTTCAAACATATCTACCGCATCGTCTGCGCCAGCGGCCTCCCACTATCCCACAAAGCCTGGCCGCCACAGAGGCATGCTAAGGGGTCCAGGCATGCACGCATGAACTTGTTGCGTGTTTCCAATACGAACTGCCCCCCGTAGGCCCGCTCCGTGTCAGTGGTGCCACTGCCGATGCGCGCACTTCACGTCCCGCATCTGCATATGACATAGGGCATGCATTCACATGACAACAGCCTAGACACAGTGCGTTTGAGGGCAAAAAGGCGCGGGGGGGGGGGGGGCGCGCACGGTGCGCTCCATCAAGAGCTCTGAGTCGCGGGCACTGCTGCCCCTGGCCGCGTCTTGGGCTCTGACTCGGCAAACCAGATTGTACATGTTCAGTTTACTCATGTCATCAGGCAATTGCATGCTGCACATCTGCGCAAAGGTCAGGTAGCAGTTGAAGCCCTCCTCCCGCTGCTTCTTGATGTACTCGTCGACACGCCGGCACTCCTCACTGTCAGAAGGAGCGTCACACTCCTCGCAGTCCCTCAAGTAGTGGATGACCGCTCCTTGCATCATATGCCACATGACTGACAGGTGTTGATGCTCTTCGCTGTCAAACATATCCATGCAGCAATTGCCGCGCATGTCACGTACTCAGTAGACAACACCCCACTACAGCGGAGCTGGGCTGTGTTACTCCTAGCGATAGCAGCGAGGGGCCCTCATCCAAGGACCAGCACTGCCGCAGTCTCAGCGAAGTGCAAATAGTCCTCGCATGTCCAGTTGGCACATATACCACTCCGCTTGTGCCGGCTGACGGCAGCATTGGCCGGACTGGCCTGCCAAAGTCACTGGACAGGGTGACCAACACCATCCGCTTGTCCATCTTTTTCATCTTGGGCCGCATATCATGTGAGGTCACACACATACCGGCAACGCTCCTTGCGGCAGGAACCACTTGCGGGCAGCAACAGTAAATAAAGCTCACTTACCTTCAGGGTGCCGACATATACTCCTAGAAGTCCTTGACTGCCTCTAGTAGTAGTGCATGTGCTATCGGCAGGGGCCAGAAGTCAACATAGCTTACATACAGCAGCCAACGCACAAATGGGGACAAGCCCGAAGTGACGGCTATCGTCTGCACGATGCGCCCTGCGCCGGCCTCTCTTGCCAGATACCGCATATCTGCGCTAGACAGCTGCAGGTGGGCATCCCCGCAGTAGGCAATGTTGGGTTCGTAGTCATCGTCGGCAGTCTTTCCCTGCGTTGCATGCAAGCGATATCCATCACCACCGTGTGCACGGCCTCTGCAAAGCCTTCGCAGTTAAGGGCGTATGGAAGTAATACTGCTTGCCTGCACCCGAAGCCGCCCCCGCCCATGTATGATCGGCATCATCCACATCAGTAATACGATACCTGCATGCATACACTTAACGCATGCACGGTCGCACATTTTTTTCTTGTCCCTGCGCTCTGCACTCTGTAGCACACAGTTTGAGCAGCCGTGCCACGACGTAACTCCACCACGTTTCATAGCCTTGAAGCGTCCAGGCATATCAGCAAAGAAGGCGCCTATGTATATCTGTGATCCGTCATCCCACATTGTGCATGTCAGTGTTATATGCCGGCGGCAGCCAACCGCATGCCGGCATACCCACTTTAGGTTGACAGTGGGTGCACACCTGATGCTGCAATAAATCACGGCGCGCTCTGGACTTGTTGCCATCGCTGTCAGTCACTTCATACACATCCTGAACTGTCAGTGCGCCCTCCGCGCTTTGCGTTCTGGCAACTGCCTTGAGTGTCTCCCCACATATATGTCAATGTGTTTTAGTGCAAAGGTTCCTGAGATGATGATCGACACGTTCCTGTTGCGCTTCTCCCCCCAGTTTGATGATGGCATGTCTTGACACATGCAGTAACATGCCACATCGCACTATAGCAGGTCAAAACCACCCAACTAGAATTATACTCATATACCTCGCATCATGCAAAAGCAATGGGTTACGAACTTACTGTCAGATATCCAGCAAGAGTATGCTTTGCTGTAGTGCAGCTCCACCCCATCTTCACATAAATCATCCACCCCGTTGTCTTTGTGAGAAAACTGCCCGTTGGTGGCAGCATCCATGGCCTTGCACGCTTCAGAGGTCCAAAACCCATAGGTAAATTGGTCTCTACAAGTGACTCGGTGCAGATCCCATTCCTCATCCCAAAAGAATTGTTCCACATCCTGCGTCATCTGAAATGTCGAGAGCCGACCAATCTTGTTCGCGGCTGTGTCGGAGAAGCCAAAGTGCCTCACAGTTTGCGCCAAGTTGCCCACCATGAAGCAAGTAGACTTTGTGGTCAAAGGAAAGAGCTCGACGTTCACATATTGATTGCTACATCGTTGAACTGCATGTTTCTGCCTTTAGGCAGGCTATAACGGCCTAATAGATGGCTGCCAACCTTTCAGTATGCAGAGTTATATGACAAAAAGGGAATTTAATTGCGCATATGCTTTACAATACCATGCAAATTGCAAGGCAGTACCTCTAATACCTGAAATTTGCTGGCGGCACGCTGCAGATTGTTGCAGCGCTGCACCGCAAATGCTGCCTTTAGGCATGCTTCAAGTGCCTAGATGGCTGCAAACCATTTAATATACATGCGGAGTTGCATGGCACAGAAGGGAGGTGAACACGCACCGGCTTGACGATACTATACGGATTGCAAGGCAGTACCTCTAATACCTGAAATTTGCTGGCAGCACGCCGCAGATTGCTGCAGCGCTGCACCGCAGATGCTGCCTTTAGGCATGCTTTAATTGCATAGATGGCTGCAAACCATTTAGTACGCGGGGTTGCATGGCATAGAAGGGATATGAACACGCACCGGCGTGACGATACTATACGGATTGCAAGGTTGTGCCGCTAAGACCTGAAATTCGTTGGCGGCACGCCGCATATTGATGCAACGCTGCACCGCAGATGCCGCCTTCAGGCTTTTTAACTGCCTAGATGGCTGCAAACCATTTAGTATGCGGGGTTGCATGAATCACCAACATGATCCCCGGCCGCGGCGTGTTGGCGCCGCGCTGCCCCGGTCGAGGCGCGTTGGCGCCGCACTTCCCCGGCCGCGACGCGTTGGCGCCCCGCCAGGTGCCCCGGCCGCGCTAGCAAAGGAAGTGCGGTTTGTGAAATCGACGGACATGAGTTGATTCAACTCTTATCTGCGGTCGAAACGATTTGGTGTGATCGTTGATTATGATAATGAGGTATTGCCTAGTGAGCTATGGCGGCGAAGCTAAAGCTGCATGAATTCCCTGTCACGGGGCATACACGAACCCACGTTGCTTGCCGAGGTGCTCCGAGAGATGCGCCGTTAAGGTCGTCGAATCTCTTCCGACGACCAACCACAAGGCGCGTCTGTGCACGACCCGCTGTCATCAGACTGTCGAGGTTGTCCATTCGCGGGAGGGGCCCTTGCGTCAAGTAGGTGCTCGGAATCTGGATGCAACATATTTCCGCCTTGAAGGCCGCCAGCGTGCGCACCGGTAGGAGCAAATCCAGGTGAGTGAACCAAGGCGACGTGACAACGACAAAGGGCTCCTTGCACATGGCAGCGTTACAAGAGCTAGGAGCGACATTACACGGGTGTTTACGCGAGAGATGCGGGCGTTCACCTGCCTCCACTGCGGAGATGCGGGTAATCCCACCCTTTGCGAGTAATTCTCTCCACCCTCCGCATGTCTTGCTTGTGGGCCTTGCCAGCGGTGGCCTCAGCCATCGCTGCTTTCACGTCCGCGAGGATGTACTCGTCGTCCCCAATGTGGGCCTCCGGGTTCCAGTGCCCCATATCTTCCGACGCCGCCATGGTTCTCGCTATCTCGTGCTTTCGACGGCGGGCCTCGTCCTCGTGGTCGACTTCAGGCAGGAAGGCAGATATGCCGGGGACGTGATAGAATAAAATTAGCCACTCCGGCCCCGGCATCATCGCGCCTGTGTTGGGGTGCAGGCTCTCGAAGATGCGGATGCAAGGGGTGACGCCCGCGACGTCCTTGCATCTCGGGCATTATTTTGCGAACGCAGGGTTGACGCCTCCCTTGGGCGGGCGGGCGTGGACATCTTGTGCATGCAAGAGGGAAGCAAGGCCATGGCGCGAGCATGTCGCAGCGTCCTCGTTTCCTTGGCACACCTCCGTGCGGTAGCGGTCGTCCGCGACGCCGAGGGGGACGAGAGATTTGCTCTGCGCTAGACGCCCGGTGCAGAAAGTCCGGACCTTCCGCAGCTCGGCAAGAACCTCCGGCCGATTATGCTCTAGCCACGGCACGACGCCAATCGGTGACGCTGCTGCGACGTCCCACCGGGCGGAGATGCATGGAGAGAGAGGCGCGAGGGTGAGATTCCACCCCGACTAGCGTCCAAAACATAGTGGTACCGTGGAAGGCGAAGGGGGGGGGGGGGGGGGTCACGATTTCAGGTGCATACCAGCACTTCAAGGCGTCGACAATTGTCACATATCGCCCCCTCCGGACGACAGTGAGTGGCGCGCAAGAATTGAGAAAGATGATGAGGAGCAACCCCCCCGGCACGCCGTCGACATGGGCAAGACCCGAGCCGCAGTCCGGGTTTGCCATGACGAGGGCCTTGTGCCGGGCAATGTAACCATGAGACGAGATTCGCAGCTGCCGGTGAGCTTCTTGGACATACTCGTTGCAAATCCCCCGCAGCTCGTTGTAAACAAGCCGGTGGTCTTCGGAGGCCAAGATGGCCCGCATGCTCACCGTGCTCTCGTCCCCGCCCCTCCCATGCAGTGTGAGGTCATCGGGTACTGCGGATCGTGAGGTGTTAGAGGTCGTTGGCAGACAAGGACGAAAACACGAAACGGGTGGGAAACGGGGTGGGTGTCACCACTAATGTCGAGATGCGCGACGGCGAGGTGCGCTTGACGCAGCCCACGGCGCCCTGATGAGAGATGCGAGCGAAGATGCCAGTCCGCGTACCGTTGGAGTCGCTCCTAGGAGAGGGTCCAAAGGTGGCACGCCTTGAGGCTTGGGGTCAAGCTGAGGCTCGCGGTGAGGCGAAGGCTGCGAATCTCCGGCCCCAATCCATGGCGCTCCGCTTCGATGTTGCCCACCGCTCGGCTGCAGGGGCCCGATGCGCTGAGTCGTGGGTATTGGCGCATGGGACGCCCTCCTGCCCGAACGCAAGTGCATATGCAATGAATCTTGCGCCATAGGGGTCACTAGCAGGCTGTTGAGAGCCCTCGTTATTTCAAAACCAAGTGCAGCCGCAGATGCCCCCGCCACATGACTCTGCAAGCGAGCAGAGTGCGTTTCGCTCTTCGAGGACGGTTTGCCATGCTTTTGTGCACCGAGAAGCGTGAAGATGCCTCGAAGAATACAAGCGCAAGAGTGCATGCAAATGATAGATGAGTGAAAAGCACAGTGGCGGAGTAGCATTCGAGGCAAAGCAAAAACAGTTAGCATGGAAGGGTAGCGACGCATCTCGTGAAAGGGCGGTAGACAGATATGTAGTACATAATGCATGTTCATTTCACTAGCTAGGTAAATAGTACCTCGTGCAGTGTTGGCAAGAAGAGGAATGTGTCAAAGCTCAGTTTCACAGCGCATTCATACAGTACTAGGCGTAACTCAAATTTGCACCCCCCAAAAGGGGTACAAACTTGAGGTAAGGGGGGGGGGGTAATTTTGAATCAAGAAATGTGCCCATTTTGACTCAATAATTGCTCTTTTTATCGCGCTCTCTTTATCGCCGCCTCCCAAGCCCCCGTGCTAGGCGTCCAGCCCTCCTTGCCCTCGAGAATACGGCGCTTGGAGTTGCGACGCCCCATGGCACACCACTGCTCGGCGCCGGCGGCTCGCAGCGGCGGGGGTGGGGGGAGGGTAAGGGAGGTAGTCACTAGCGCTACGGCTGCCGCGATGCACATGGTAAGCTGCCAACCCGCACTTGTAGCAAATCAGCGGGTTTGAGCCCTACGACACCGTTGGCCGTTGGCCGTCGGGCGTCGTCACGGAGCATGTGAGGCGTTAAAGTACAGCGTGGCGATACCCGGAGCAATTACGGGTAGGCGCGCGAGGCACGATGTGGGCCCAATGTACTATGGGGACGGCACGGCATAGTACTGGTAGCAATATTACGGCATGCAAGCCGGCGGGCACTTCATTGCGACTACCGAGCCTAGCAGACAAGTGGCGATTACACGGTGTATACATCGATTACAAGCCCATTCCGTGGGAAAATCGCGATTACGGGCCATTCTAGTGTAATTACGAGACATGCCGGGAGGCTAGTGGACCCGGTCAGACCGAAACGCGGGGCGAGCCGCCGGGTGCATCGACACCGCCGTCGCCGCCATCGCCCCCGCCTCTCTCTACGCCGCTCTCGTCTCCCCGAAACGAATCGGCGAGCCCCGCACCCAGCGGCGGGGAGGGGCGTTCGATGTCGTCTGATGGTGGCATGACACCAAGCCTGGCAGCACATGAGCTTTACCTGGGAGCTGTCATAACCAAGAAGTTAGGGATACGGGAGAGCTTTTACGG
>VCJN01000226.1:0-43163 GCA_006384855.1 Tetraselmis striata | reverse complement strand
ATAGGGCTGACCCCGAACTTGATGCGCCGCCAATCTTCGCAAACCACCGACCTAATGCTTGCTCTGTATCAGACCATATTTATCCCGTACGTATGGGATTGAAATGCAAATAATATAACGGTTTATATCCGCCGTATGTTTGCAGTCAATACCTGTATACCTTAATAATCATATCGTCACACGTATTAATATATTGGGTAGTCGACATGTACAAGTACGGGTTCAGTACAGCGTGGCGGTTGATATGATGCGCGTGCTGCTGCCGACTTTGCGCGCCCTACCAGAAGCGACTAGTCGCTACCCGCCCGGTACTGCTGATATTATATTATTATGATGATGAATTTATGAGTACGAGGACTGGTATGAGCAGTAAGGATTACAGGTTCAGGGTACTAGTCGTATTATTGCGACGCTTTTCTGGTGCGGTAAAAGCACAATACTCGTAGCAGCCGTGTAGCAGTATATTCGTATATATCTCGTATGACATAATGGTACGAATGTGGTACGACCAGAATAATTCAATTGGCCCAGAATGCGTCCGGGGATTGTTCTGCGCGCGGGGCAGGACGGATGCACGCGCGTAAGATCGAAGCGCACCCGTACTGCACGCGAGCATCGAATGGACCATAATATACAGGGGGGCAGAATGATGTGGGCAGAATAATTATCTCGGACCCTTCCCTCGCCTTGGAGCCCCGGCGGAGCAAAGAGCAGGTGTCGAGCGGGCCAGCACACCCATCAACCGACCACCAGTTCAGTCTGCCCAGCAACGCGCCGTACTGCCCCCCCCCCCCCCCCCCCCCCCCCCTCCCACACACACACACCGCGCTGCGTCGCCTCAAGTAGTGACTAGTTTCCACGTCCAGACGGAGTCGGTGGCGCGGCTGTCCCAGACAGCACGAACGTCCGCACAGCCCGGGCACCATCCCACGTCCGCACAGCCGGGGCAGCAGCAGCCGCCGTAGGTACCCCGCCCGCCATACACCCACACCCGCCACCATCCCAGTACCGCCTAAGGCGTGACGACGCAACTACCGCGTGTCTGCACACGCAGCCTGTGAGCACATCAGCTCGTCAGCACTTGAGCGCGCGCGGCAGCGGGTCGGGCTGAGGGGACGCCTTGATGCCGGGTACCTGCTCGCGGACAAGCCCGACTGCAGGCTGCATCGAGCCGCGTCCAGTGGACTGACACTCTGCCCCTCTCCGTTCTCCCTCCCTGGGTCTACCCTAGCCGCCTGCTTCCCTTGCGTACAGAGGAGGAGGTAGAGCAGACCAGGGATTTGACAGGTGTTGCAGGTAGCGGTTGGAGGGGAGCGATGCCGGCGGCGGCGATGGGGGGCGCGGGTGGCGCGCGGGAGGAGTGGCAGGAATGGGAGGACAGCGTGCTGCTGCTGGAGCAGGCCAACAAGCTCAAGGCCGCGCCCACGCCGGTGTATGCGTGGCCGCTGCTGGGGATGGGGGTGAGTCGCAGCCCACAGCATGGCCCCAGGAGGCGGTCCACCTGGCAACAGCACGGAAGGGGATGGAGGCAGGGGGGCATCGTGCCGGGGAAGCCACTGCTCTGATGCGCGGCGATCCAGCGCCCGCCCTCGCAATCATGAAGCCCTATGTCTGCCATGCGCCCCGCAGGTCCTGGCTGTCTCCTCCGCGGGCGTGGTATTCAGCACCATGCCGGACGTGCCGCCAATCAACCTGGCAGCATGGCGCCTGCAGCTCACCTCGCTGCTGCTCATCCCCGGCGCCATCGTGCGTCCCCCTGCGCTCCCCCGCCCCCCCCCCCCCCCCCCCCCCCCCCTCCCCTTTCACCCCCGCTCCCCGCTCCCCGACCCCGCCTACCCGGACCTCTTTCCTGCCTCCCCTCTCCAATAAATGTCCCCCCCTCCCCCCTCCCCCCCTGGGCGCTGCAGGCCAACTGGCGCAAGATGTCGGCAGATCGGCGGCAGGACACGCTAGCCAGCGTGTGGGTGCTGCTGCTGAGCGGGGCGTGCCTGAGCGTGCACTTTGGCTGCTGGGTATGGGGGCTGCAGCACACGAGCCTGCCGCACTCGCTGCTGCTCGTGTCCGCCACGCCCATCGTGCTGTCCGTGGGCGCGCTCGTGCTGCGCAAGCCCATCTCCAACGGGGAGCTCCTCGGCTCTGCGTTTGGCATCGCGGGCACCATCATCCTCGCCATCGGGTGCGCTGCCATCAAAACCCGCTCCAAGGGGGGCTGCGTCAGGTTGCAACACTGCGTTGACAGTCCATTCTTTCCTCCCGTTCGCTTGAGGGCCTCAATATCGACCACCGCTATCGGTTAGGGAACGTGTCGATAGTCAGTTATCTCGCGAGATCTGGCTCATGCTTCCCACAAAGGATGGAAGGTAGCGAGGATGTGTACGTAGTGGACACCAGCCCACACCAGCGCCCGAGAAGGGGGGAAGACGGGAGGATGGGGGGGGGGGGGGGGGGGAGGGGGGGTCATTTTAGGTCGTAGGGTATTCAGGGTGTTCAATCTGTGAAAGTTGGGGCTGTGAGGGCGGAAAGGCAGGCGGTAGCAGTGGGGAGGGGTAATATTAGGGTATTTGGTTTAGGGTATATCTACCCTTGCAGCCTTCACTGGTGGAAGTGTTTGCCGCGCGCTGGTGTGTGTGTGTGTGTGTGTGTGTGTGTGTGTTTTGGGGGTGGGGTGTGGGGGGGGGGGGGTAAGGTGGGTAAAGGGTACTTGGTTCCGGGGCTCTCTCTGGAGCGCATCCAACCAGCATGGCCCTCCCGTGTCTGCGGCGCGCAGGGCGCAGGAGAGCGCCTCCGACAAGGTCACCATACTGGGCGACCTCGCCTCGCTGGCCGCCGCCGTGGCGGTCGCGGGCTACCTCTCCGCGGGCAGCAAGATGCGCGAGTGGATGCCGCTCTTTGTCTACGCGCTGCCGGTCACGGGTGGGGAGCCCTGTCGACCACCCCCCTTCCCCTTCCTCCCCCCCCCCCCCCCCCCCCCCCCCCCCCCCGGCCCCTCTCCTTCTCCCTTTGTCACCTATGCAGCTTGCCCAAGCAACCACCTACATGTTATTGTGAGATATGTATAATATGTACCACTATATATAACTTGATTTGTTCCGTTTTATTAAGGGAAATGCTATGTTGTGTATCCTGTGGGTACACCTCTTGTATGTGTCCATTGCGTTACGCGCACTAAAATGTATGTATTTACAGCTTTATGACGTTGGGTTTATTTCAGGGAAATGTTCCATGCTATCCATTGGAGACAGCTCTTGCATGTGTCCTGGTTCCGAGAGGTCAAAATGTTGATCTTTTGCATGAGAGAATAAATTGAATGCCCAATGTTGCAAGCTGTGACTGTACACGCTCATGGCAGGAAGCGCTCTGGTCTGTGATCTCGGAGCCTTGGGTTCAAAGCGGGGTGGGGGAGGCCGCGGAGGGTAGGTGGGGATGTGAGGGAGGTCGAATAGTTTTGTATATTTTCCCTTGAAGGATTTAATTTCAGGTTTTGGTATAGGGTTTAAGGGTTTGAATTACCAGGGTTTTGGTATAGGTTTTAAGGGTTTGGGTGTGGGGTTATGGTTGGGACTTTAGGGTTTGGGTTAGTTGCTTGGGTTTAGGGTTTAGTTTGTGGATACCAATTAGATCGCTCAGAGATGGCCCCATGGATACGAATAAGTCTAGTTATGGCGGCAGCGCGACACAGTAGGTGAGAGTGACGGAGGATGTGCAAATGAAGGACACGCCGACGTTGCTCGCGATGGCGTGTCCATTTTCGGTGCAAACGACCCTTTCGGCGGTACATAGGTCCCCATGCCATCCGGGGTGCCAACAAAACAGCACAGAGGCGCAGTCGCAGTACGCAGGGCCAAAGCTGCGCTGTGTCGCCCCCCTCCTCCCTCTCCCGGCTCTGACTGCCCCGCTGTGTTGATGGGAGGGGCTCACCCCGCCCGGTTGCGCTCCCCCCTCCACCCGCAGGCATCGCCTCGCTGCTGCTCAGCGTGACCGCCATGGCGACAGAGGGTGTGGGGCTGCTCAAGAGCGGCGGCGGCGGCATCTTCGGCTGGATCGCCTCCGCCTACTGGGTGACGCCCGTCCCCCCCCGGCCCTATCCCTGCCCCTATCCCTGCTCGCCCCACCGCCGCTGCGGCTACCTGAGCCGGGCTTGCCTCGCTTGTTCGGGCAGATAGGTGCGTGTCCGTGCCACCTTTGGGGAAGCATTCCCAAGAAAATGCCCGGCTTTTTCCCACCTAAAACAGGAGAAAACGTTATCAAAACAAACTGAAGGTGTAATGACAAATATACTGCGAACCTTAGAAAGCGCCGCTAGACACCCGTAGACACCACTAGGCACCCCCAGTGTCTTGATCTTAGCCGGCGCCCGTCGAGCCCTACCGCTGTGCCACAAGGGTGCGGCTTGGAATTCATCGCCGCCCGGCCGGATGTCGTCTTATTTGATGATACTGCGCGGTGCAAGTGCCGGCAGTTGACCGCCCATATATGATGATAGTTGACCGCCCATACATGATGGGGCGGCGCGTCCGTCAGGCTACCCGAAGAGGCGAACTCGCGCTCGTGTGCTCGTATGTAACGACGGTACCAACAAGCACAGGGACACACCGCCGTGCCCGCCGCATTCCGCAAACGCGCCGCGGCCCCACATCGCATTGCCCGCACACCGCGACGCGCAGCTTGGGTGACGGGGTGTACCTCATTTGCTCCTGGAGGGCCCCAAGCCCTCAGACTGCGTGTACGAGTAAACGCCCGAGAGAGCACATCGACCCATGCTGCACTCCTGGCATCCAGCTCTAGCAGGACTCCCTAGTTGCCCGACTGACCCCCGGCATGCCCCCCCCCCCCCCCCCCCCCCCCCCCTTCCTCCTCCTTCCCTACGGCTGGGCCGCCCATCGCAGTGGAAGGTGGTGTACCTGGCCGTCTGTCCGGGCCTGATGGGGCACACCGTGTTCAACACGCTGCTCAAGTGGCTGTCACCCATCGTGAGCCCCCATCCCACCCCCTGCCTCCCTCCCTCTTTTCCCTGGTGCCATAATCATATGCAGAGACAAGCAATGCATTGACAAGCGATAGGCCGACGTGGTGCGGTGTGAAAAATCGGAGTGTCGATGTACCGTTTTCGAACTCATGCGGCACTGGCGGGTGCCCCATGAGGACCGCGGGTGCCGACGCGGAGATGAGAACGACTGCAGGTAAAAGAATGTAGGCGGATCTGCGGTGAACGATCTCATCTGTAGGTTGCAAGCACGCCGATTTTGAGGCTTGTAGTAGGAAGGCGCTTTTTGGCTTGTAGTAGTACGTCGCTTCTCCTCGCCGGACTGTCGGCACGCGTGACACACAGATAGGCAACCTTTTATTCGACGGTTGAAGTCGCGCTACGTGCCAGCCCCCGAAGGGACCATAATAGTAACCCCATTTTCCCTCTCCCTATGCGAGCATGATGCTCCACCGCATTGCCAAAGTACGCATGGTGGCCCTCTGCCGGCAGCGCTGAGAGCGGGGCGACCTCGCGCGTACCGGGGTGCAGGTAATCTCGCTGGCGCTGATGATGGAGCCGGTGCTGGGCTCGCTGCTGGGCTGGGCGGTGGGCGTCACGGACGCGCCGTCGCACACCACGTGGGGCGGCGGCCTTGTGCTCTTCTTCGCCATGGTCACGGGTGCGCCGCGTGATGCCGCGACCCTCACCCGAGGAGGGCCGGGAGAGAGGGGGTGGGGGGGTCATTCCCGGCCTTGAGACCGCCATGCAGTCTACCTTCTAGGGTTTGGTGATATTTAGGGCGGTGTCTCCATCCGAGCTGCGCATCGCGTGTCGCATTGCAAGTAGGGTATTAAACCTAGTTTTGATACCCTACTCTCTTGGCTTGCGGCAAATCCCATCCGCCCCATCTCGATGTGTGGTGGTGGGGTCAGGGCTTGATTTTTGGCGGGATTTAGGTTATGCATTTTAGTGCTCTAGGGCTTATGGTTGTGACCCACCGAGCCCCACATCTTATAGATGTAGATAACACCTTACGTTACTTACAGGGGGGGGAGAGAGCGCAGACAGGCGGGGCAGGGCCCTTGATCTCCCCCCCCCCCCCCCCCCCCCCGTGGTACTCACACGTAAAACATGTAAACCGATATTAAATTGGACGCCCCATATGACCCCCTGCATGCCGCAGTGACGATCAGTGCTCACCAGCGGCAGCGGCGCGCGCAAGCAAAGCACGACGCCAGCCTGGCGCTGTCGCGCGTGTTTGCCGACAACGACCTGGAGGAGGCGGGCGTGGCGGCGCCCTCACGCGGCACCGCCACGGAGCTCACGTCGCGCTCCCCATGGCCGCGCGACCTGGACACCAGCCGGCCTGGCATCGACCCCGACCTCGCGCACTCCTGGGCGATGGTCGACAACGAAATCTCCCCGCGGCCTTAGCGGCAGAGAACAAAGGGACCCTACTAGTACTGGTTGCTTGCGCCTGTGCAGCACCGCAGGCTCCTCGTCGCCCGGCCCGGCTGCACTACCCCGCATAATGTCGGCTGTTGCATGCCGGCCTTTGAAGGTCAAACGGAAGAAGGGGAGGGAGAAAGAAGAAATTTCTTGGCCGCCATGTGCCGGTGGTTTGGGTCACTTGTCGCCATGCTTCCGCCCTTGCTGGCGTTGATGCCTATGATGCCGATTGCGAGCCATGGGGAGCCCCTTTCATGGTGATTACATGCGCCGGCAGCAACGTCGAAGTTAAGTAAGCATCTGGCTACTCCGCAATCTCGACAATACCTTTGCTCACCCCCGCATGACGAGGTGCCCGACACAACGTTGGTGACACGAGTACCTAGGTACCACCTTTGAGCCCGCACGTTGCAATGTCGTGGATGCTGAGGATTGGCCGTTGGGGTTCTGTGATGATTTTGATTGCACATGCCAACCCGGAAACCTTTGGATAGCCGCCGTCAAAGTACAGGAATCAATAAGCTTGAAACATCAACTTTCCCGACTGGACATGTATGGGTGTTCTGCCTACGGCCGCCGAGTGCGCACGTCGCCACAATGATGTTGCTGTTGCTGCGGACAAGGCGCCGCGCGCCCCTCCGCGCATGATACTAAACGCCTCAACAAACGTGCGATGATCGCCCAACAGGAAGGATGCCATAGCACCGCATACCGAACAAACACAAACGGACTGCGGATGAACAACGTTTTGGACCCCCAGTTACAAGGGAAAACTTTTATGAACGGAGAAAGAAGTCAGAATACATCACGAATATTCCGACGCAAAGGTGCAAAACAATTCATTGTTTTGGGGCTCCGCGGATGGTTTTGTCCCACTGATGACAGAACGATTTTGTCTCGACCGTATCTAATTCTACAGTATGCGATAGCGCAACGTACATAAGCATGATGCGGATAGAAATCGAGCCAATAAAGCAGCTCTGCAGGCCATGGTATTTGGTTGGCAAGGTGGCAGTGCATCGCTGATGTGCGGGCTTTATACGATGCCCGTACCCATCACGGCGCACGTGCCGTTTGGTGTTGATGGTGTGTGTGCGAGTGCCGAGCTGCTGATGGTGCGGACTGCAAAGTGAGCCTGTCGAGCCACTCCCCGACGGTAGCATGCGCCCAGCAGCGTGCCAACCATTATAGTTGCTTGGGTGATAACCGTCCAGACAGAGGAAGCATGACGAATAAGAGGATTTCCTGTGGCTGGCAACTTTGTATCATGACGCCCGGGATCCGGCTACCACCCCATTCAGAGGGCGCAACGGCCTAGTCGTGTAGGTAGGTGATGCTGGTTCTGCCGATGCGGGTTGGTCATCGGGACATGGACTCCATGGTGATAGCTCGTGTGCAGGTAGCAGCATGCGCACTTGACGATGGCCATCCCAACAGTGCAACTATGAAAAGGCGCCAACTTTGCAATATGTGCCAATGATCAGGGCCGACCAGGCTGACCCATGATCAATTGCAACGCCGATACTGGTGCATGATGGCTCGATGCTCAGCGGCAACACGGAGCTTCACCGTAACCACGCTTTGAGCTCCCGGCATATCCTCGTTTCCCACCCTCATCCCCGGCCAAGAGAATAAACACCGTGCTTGCCTGGAACCATCAGGACCATCTTGCTATCGGGAGATCACACCGCAAATATACCACGGAGTCGCCGACTCGGCGGTGCAAAGCAATTCACTATGTCCGAGACGCGGCCGCGGGCCCAATGTAATAGTGTTATTAAGGGTGAAAACCATCCAATCAGAAAGATTACTTTCATAAGGTTTCAAACTGCGACGTGGATTCGATTTCGGCTGCGACCAGACGGGGAAGGGAAGGGGGGGGAGGGCTGCAAAAAACTGTGCAAGCAAGGGCGCGATTAAAACGCCACGTGCTTGGACAGCTTCTGCTTCTTCTTCCTCTTGGTCTCCTCACCGCCGCCCAGGTCAAACTCGTCGCCCAGGTCGTCGCCGCTCCGCCGCGTGTCGGCGCCGCCCGCGTCCCCCTCCGCCCCCTCCGCCTCCTCCTCCTCCTCGTTGTCGAAGGCGACGTGCTTCCCCTTGGGCGCCTCCGCCGGCTTGGCAAACGGCTGCGGCTCGTAGCTGCTGTCCTGCAGGCGCAGGCTGCGCCCGAGCGCCGTCCCCACGGCGGCCAGCAGCTCCTCCCAGAAGCCGACGCTGGACTTCTGCGCCACCTCGCCCGGCTTGGTGCACACCGCCAGCACGCAGCTGCCGGAGGAAGGGGGGGGGGGGGGGGGGGGGGGTAGAGCGATCATCAGTGTTTAGGGTTTAGCGATCATCAGCGCAATGCACAGACACTAGCGCGTAGGTGGCAAACAGTTTCAGGCGGCGGTGCCTGGCCGTCTTTTGCCACCCTTCCAGCGTTTTTCCTGTTTGTTCTATTTTCTATTCGGCTGTGTTCCCATCCTCTTCTTTATTGATATTCCTGAAGTTCGATCGTAATAGACTCTCTAGACGCGGTAAGGATTTCGTAATCCTTCATGTCTAGTACACAGCGTTATATAATCCTTACCAAACACGCGACGTAATACTTAACCGTATGCGGGTGCGTCGTTTGCGCGTAAGGATACACCGTTTAAAGACTGCCTAATCGTTGCCAGAATCATTAACGTAATCGGATCGTTGTGCATCGGTCCGCATTCCTGCATCGCTGTCTATTTCCAACCCACGCGCATGTGATTCTCTTCATAAACGGGCGCTACAAACTCAAACAATGCACTTAGTGCTTTCGGAGATCAATTCGCAATACGACTAAGATGTTTTCGTATCAAAACAATCCACACTATCTGCAACACTTTTTGTATTCTATTTCCATTCCATTCCATTATATTCTATTACTAATCGCGGGACTTCTATCCGAGTAGACTGCTGAATCACATCATATGAAATGTCGGAGGTACCTCGGCCTCTGCGAGTACTTCATCGGCAGCGTTCACAAGATCATGGTTTCGGAGCAGTGCAAACGTGACAACAGACCGTAGGCGCATCCCATGGCACCATCACTTCTGCGGTTGGTACTGCGCATATGTTGTTTTGTTTTTGAGAGGGGGCGCTCCAGCCGTGCTTGAACTGTGGTTTCGGAGCCTTCTTTCATAAGCAAGTACGCGGGAGAGGAGAGGCTTGCTGTAATTTGGTTTCGGAGCAGCGCCCTGCTTGCTGCTGCTCCGAAACCATCCAAACGTGTAAAGCCATACCTTCTCCCTAGAGCACATAACAATTGCTCCGAAACCACATTGTGTACACCAGCGCTGACCCCTCAATACACACAGAGGACATAACAATCGCCATCAGGGATAACTATCCCTTGAGGGCTCTAGTACACAACGCATGGAGATCCCGTCTCGCGCAGTCGGTCGGCCGGCCGCCCCGCGCTTGCCATGATGAACACGCCTATGCACCGTGCCTCTTACGCTACCTCGGGTGGATTGCCCGGAACACTCCCTGAGCGACCGGGTTGGGATCTGTGGGCAGGGCGGACTCACTGACACGGGTCGTGTCCTCAGCGCCCTCCCCCCCCCCCCCCCCCTAAAAAAAAAAAAAAACACATACACACATACACACACATCGGCCAAACGGACCTGAACGCAGGTCACCGCCACAGTTCTGGAGGTGCCGAGTGCCCCAAATGGGGGGTGTTAAGCGACTTTTGGCGATGGCGGAATTGGTCCATCGGGTCGCAACCGCGCGATTGGTAACCATCGGCCGATCAATACCGACGGTGGTGTCAGCGCATCATCGGCAACGCGGAATGTTCAAGCGACACCATACGAAACGCCCCCCCCCCCAATCAGTCACCCAGCTCTGACAGCATCAAATGACAAGTGTCTAGGCCCATGCCTTGCACTTGCACTCCGGGAAATGCTCCGAAACCGTCTTGTAAACGCCACGCCCGTTCGTAAGACAAATATTATTCGGTGACTAAAAGGTGAGCTGATGATGGGGGCGGAGGGGGGGAGGTATGGCGCCCTGCGCTCACCTGTTGGCCTCGAGGTCCTTGGGGCCCAGCTCCACGCGCAGCTTGACGCCGCGCTCCTCCCAGTACCTGGCGCCGGCATGGGGCAGTGCGATCGCAGTCCCGGGTCAGGGTCAGGGGCGCCGCCACCGGCATGGACCGCCTCATCTGCCTGCGAGAAAGACATGAGCCGTGCCCAAGCGCGCCGCCCGCCCCCCCCCCCCCCCCCCCCCCCCCCACCCTTTCCTCCCCACAAAGACGGGCGGCACTCCCCTCTGCTGCATTGGATGCAGAGGCTGAGCCATGATGCAATACGCGCCGATGGGGCCGAGAGAGAAGCGGACGCCGGGGTGTCGCAGGTCCAGGGGGATATGCCGCCGTCCCCCCCCCCCCCCCCCCCCCACACCTCTCCCACTCCTCCCCATTGCCAAGGACAGATGAGGAAGATAATGGGGGGGGGGGGGGGGGGGGGGGGATCGCGCAGCCGCCCCGCACCTGTACTTCTGGCCCGGGTTGAGCTTGTTGCTGAAGTCCACAAAGGAGGGCACGCGCGCCGCTCCCAGCAGCTTGCGCACCTCTAGCGCCGCGTCCGTGATCGCCTACGCCCCAAAGAGGAGGAGGAGGGGGGTTGAGAGGGTGCGAGATGGCGATTGGGGGCAAAGGGTACGTGTGCGTGAAGACAGGGGGGAGAGGGGGGGGGCGCTGAGGTCTTGTGAGGGCGCACCTGCCGCTCCTCCTCTCGCTGCTTCCAGAACAGCGGGATGACGATCACCTGCCGCCCCACAGCCCCCACCCACGGGCTCAGCTGCGGCCACGCCATGTCAAGCCACGCCATGCTGCGGCCCAGGCGCGGGGGAACAGTGCCCCGGCAGCCGCCCGGTGACTATCGCCTCTGCCTATCGCATGCAACCGGCGCCGTCTCGGGGCACCACGCACCACTGCCAACAGACCTTCCCCAACCGGTCGTCATCACAAGTAATACCCACATGCACACCGCGACCGTGTTGAGCTAATCGCCTGCCGTACCCCAACAACACGCCGCCCCGCGTCATGTTCATGACACCTTGTCATGAGCAGCGCAATACGGCAATGTGTAGGCAATAGGCACCAAAACCATGACGTGCAGCCAGGCTTACGCTTTGCTGTGTGGAACTGTTTGCGCAGCTGCTGCGCACCTCCATGTAATCTCTCCCTATCTCTCCCTCTCTCCCCATCCCCCTCTGCCTCTCCCTCTCTCTCTCCCTCCCTGTCCCTCTCTCCCTCTCGTTTTCTCTCTGTCTATATCTCTGTCCCTCCCTCCCTCCCTCTCTGTCTCTCTCCCTCCCTCCCTCCCTCTCTCTCCCTCACTCTCTGTCTCCCTCCCTCCCCCCTTCTCTCTCTCTCTCTCTCTCTCTCTCTCTCTCTCTCTCTCTTTTCTCATCCCCCCCCCCCCCCCCCCCCACCACCACCACCATACACAAACCCCCGCGCATGTACATGTTTATTGCATTGTAATGAACTAAAGATGGCATGAATCTTCCGCCCCGAACCATGATCCGGAACAGTTATTTAGAAACTGTACCCGCACGCTCAATTGAGTGGCACACCAGGCCCCCTAGGCGGCGATACAGGATGCCCGGCACCGCCGCCCCGCCCAGGTAGAGTATGCTTGGCGAACAAGAAGGGGCAGAGTAATGAGTGCTGCTGCAAGGGGGGGGGGGGGGGGAGGGGAGGGGGGAGAATTATGGGAGGCGTGGAAGGGAGGGGGGGGGGGGGGGGGGTCGCCGCACCTCGATGTCGCCGGTCACCAGCTTGCCGCTGCCAGGCTCCTCCGCGGGCGCCCCCCGCATCTTGGCACCGCCGCGCCCTGGCCCCTCCTCGTCCTCCTTGCCCTTGCGCTTGCGTGGCACGCCCGACTTGGCCGCCTCGCGCTCCCACTTGGGCGGCCGCGACTTCTTGGGGGGCGCGTACGCCTTGCCGGACTCGCGCAGCGAGATTGCCATCGCCTGCGCCAAAAGGAGAATTGGGGGGGGGGGGGGGGGCAGCAAGATTAAGCTCAGTGCGGGAGTATGGGCGGCCAGATGTTCCAAAATCATAAAACATCCGCCTCACATTGAGCACATTGAAGGCTCCGAAACCACATCACGAACGCCACAAGGCCCCCTTTCTGTAGTAACCACAGGGGCGCAGCAATAATGTATGGTACTGAGTAATCGTGAGCATCAGAAATGCGGCCCCCGATAAGTAGCGTGTCGGCAATGCTCCGAAACCATTTATTAAACTCCTGGGCGAAAAAACCACACACTATTACATAAATATTTGTCCCTTTCCGAGACGCGGGCATGCGGCTGAGAGAAAGGGGAAGAGCTCCCGCCTTCACAGGGCGTTCCGAAAGTAGATCAAAGCCCGAAATCGGCCGCTGCAGAGGTGCTGCAAGGGCGTCACTAGCAGTGGGCGTGCCAGTCCTGTCCCGGGGGCGAAAAAACAACCATGTGGGGGGAGGGGGAGGGATCCGCTCGACCGCTCGGCCAGCCCATCATCTGACTCTAGTCCCGCACCCGTCGGATCACCCAAGCGTCCCAGCTTCTTCCTGGGCGGAAGGCGGGAGGGGGTGGGGGTCCACCTGCTTCTCCCGTTGCTTCCGCCGCCGCTCCGCCTCCGCCGGCGTGACCTCCGCCGGCTGCGACTTCCTGCGCCCAACACCCCACGAGCCACAGCCGGAGCCGCGCGACAAACCCGTGCGGCGTCAGCCCCTGACAACTGACGACTGGCTGGGGGATTGTCGTCGGTGGCAAAGGGGGAGAGCGGGGGAGGGTTGGGGGAGCTCCGCGCCGCCCCGCGCCGCGCGACGGGCGACGGATGCTGCCGGGGTTGACAAATTGAAGCGCCGCTCGCACCTGCGCTTGCCCATGTCGCCCCGCTCCGACCCGCGACTGCAACGCGCGCCGGCTCTCAGCACCGAGACCACCGCTGTCTGCGTACGTCTGCCTGCTGTCGTGGAGGCCCTTCTCCGTTTAGGGACAGATAGGCGCAGCGCTGCGCGGTAAGATGACTACTGTGGGCGGTGCGACGGTCTGGCGCCCGTCAGGACGTCGCCACGCCGTCGAGCAAACAGCGGCGAGCCCGCGCCGGCGGCGGCGGCGCGCGGCGGTAGTCAGAATTAACGGGCGGCGCGCGTGCTCGCGCGCGGACGAACTCGCTTGCTTAATTAATATACTTTTCCAAAAAACATCTTCACATGGAAATCTGCTGATCAGAATTATTTTTCACAACGGAGCAGAGCGGAACACTCGCGCCCGCCAGTCCTGATACCCGAAGTTCCTGATCGCCTTCGCAGCCAGCTCATATGCAACTAAAAGTGGTATGCCATACCCGTAGTAAGGATTAGCTGTACCCAGGCAAGAGGCTGGGATAGGCTCATCCGGGGATTAATTTAGGGTTTTCATACCCCATTTCAAATTTATGTAGGGTTTTGCGTTTTTTACCTGGACGAATAGTCAGTTGGGGGGTTGCTGCACATTTTTGCCAGCGCCACTTTTGAGTTCAGCCCTGAATTGTCTAAAACCTAGGAGAAGCTAGGGCTGGGGCTATAGGGTTTCTCAAAAGTGGCCCCGGCCAAATCTTCGTCTTAATGAGCTGCATAAAGCTGCAAAAATGGGAAACCCCCTGGCAGAAAAAAAACCCGAATGGGAAATTTCATGCCCTTGCATAGGGCATCGGAGGGTAGGGTGAAAAGTTTCCCTAGAGTACTACAACACCCCCAGACAACGTCTTCACGGCTTTTGTCTTGATATACTCCACAACATCTGCTAAAAACAGTCAACTTCCCGAAGTCGCACTATATTCTGATGATGAGAAACGGCTGAGATACAATCCTTATGGGCGATGAACTTGGACGTCGTCGGAGCAGCCTCCCGGCCTCGTATACAGGTGCGATGATCACCGGGGAGTAGGCCAGCAGCAGCCTATGCGGTGTCACCACCAACTCACTATTAGCGTCGGCACGTCTCGTCACGATCATCTCCACATCCTTCCTCCCCGCGTACTCCGCGGCTGACGTCCATCGACCTGCCGCGCAGAGATGGGCTGTCGACGGCGGGCCTCGACCCTTCGCTTGTTGTTAAGTGCTCCGAGCTGGTGCATGTCCGCGTGGATAGTCAGGCCTTAGCCTACTACTATGACGATCTGCCACGGATCGTGAGAGCACTCTTCAACATAAGGCGCAACCCATGGGCCCAGGAGTATACCCCGAGCCCTGGTGCAACCTCGATCACATGCAGGGTAGCAAGTGGGAGGAAAAGACCTCTATGATGGAGCCATGACTAAAGGAATGGACGCTTGGTAAGAGGATTAGGAAACAGGATGCGGAAGGTGCGAGTCCTCTCGGAAAACCCTCTGAGATACCCCCTGGGAAATTTCTACTATGCATCCAAATAGACACATCATACCCATCGATCTACCCATGTCCAGTAATCCCCTATCCAATAGTATCATTTCTTTCTGCTTACCGCGGCCGTTTTGCGACCCAGGATGCTGGCTTTGGGCCCAAGCTGCCATGCCTTGACGAGCCGTCTCGCGCGAAGCCGAGCAACAGCCATGTTAACTGTGATCCCAAGCCGGGGGCGGGTAGCAGTAGCCAAGCAGCGGGTGGGGGGGGGGGGGGGAGGGCATATAACACACTTGATGTGCCATTGTGCGCAAACCTGAAAGCCTCGGAATAAAAGTAAACCGATGCCTGGTCACAATCTGCATCCTACAAACATAGCAATATGCATATGCGTTTGGTCACACATCCTACACCTGTTTCTGAGCAATGCCGGTGTTTCTCGGAATACGAAGAATATTACGTGTTGATGGCCGATGTGCGGGCAGATATAATAAATTCACGCATTGCTAAGCTATACGTGTATGGCGGGGGTCAAAACGCATATATAAAACGTATATGTCGCTGAAATATACAGCGTGGTTAACTGCATATGGCACGGAACCCAAAGCGTGGTCATGGTACACGTACGATGCAAGTCGGGATCCTTATGCGTAACAATATCAACGGTCACTTTTTTATTATCATTATTACATATATTATATTATGTATACTGCTCCCTTGTCCTTTCACTACTATAACGCGAGGCGGGAAGATGCTCATCACTTTCCTCAGTAGCAGGCATAGAGACCCCACGGAGGCGCCTCTGTACGAGTAGTATACGCGGCGGTCTGTGCGACTGCTGTGTGGCTCTCCACCAAAGAGACTCACAGCGGGCCACTGTTATTTGGAACTTGGAGGGACGAGGGCGGTAAACATGCGCTGGTTTACAGCCGCAAAACATCGTACGTGGCGCAGCATGTTTTCGTCAATGAGTGACGACGAGGGCTTCAGCCGTCCTGAATAAACGGCAGAGCGGCTACCGCAACCCGCGGGCCTTGCGGTGTTTACCGCGGCGAGGCGGCACTGGCGGCGGCGGCGGCCTGTTGGAGAAATCCGGGAAGCTTTCTCTGCAAGTGAGAGCACACCGCCGCTTCAGGTCAGTAAACCGCTCCGACCAGTAGCTGTACACGCATGTCCTGGCGGGCTACATGGCGTTGGGCAATGAGGTGCGAGGTGAGTGTAATGCTCAAGGGTGGTCGAGAGTGCGCGAGCTCGGGTATCGCGCAGTTGTGAACGCGGGAGTCAGAGGAAATGTCGAGCAAACTTCAGACGAAACAACTGACAGCTGCGCATTGACACCGAGCTGGGGCATGTCGTGCGTTGGGGATATCAGAAATGGCGACTTGTCCGTTATCGAGTACATTGCGCCCAGAAACCAACTACATCCAAAACGCAATTAAAGCCATAGTTCTGCCCGGCCCGTCATTGATAGCGCGCAGATGACTTCCTCGTGTAACTTTCCTTTGAAACGGTCATTTAGGCGGTCATTGCAAGCGCCCAACCCGATTCCCACGCTTTGCGCTACGTAGACAGTAACTGGGTGGCGGATGAGCAAGTGACAATATCAGCGAATAATCCTTCCCTGGAAAGAGTACCTGGGCCAGTACGTATTTAATGAGTAGGAGTATCTGCGCGTGATTAATCACAGAGAAAAGGAAAATCCACGCGAATCATGGTGATAAATTCATATACACAGGGCGAATACAGCCTACTGTGTCATCCTCCCAAACAACAAGTTATTACTAGTTTGTCATTGAGGACGGACTACTACAGCCATCTACCAGTGCGAACCTAAGCAGAAAGCACTCGTAGCCACGGGACGCCACACTTATTAAATAAAAAACCGCAGCAAGTGTCCTTGAATTGCGCGGTGGTACGCTCTCGGGCGGTCTTGATTTATCCAGACCAGCGTGTGCCCTGGGTGGGGGTGGAGGGGTGTGTTGTGTGGGGGGGGGGGGGGGCGCACCCGAGGATGTCCATCACGCTGGGGTCCACCCCCTCCAGCAGCCCTTCCAGCCCCTCCGCCAGCGCCAGAACGTTGCCTGGCGGGTGCGGCGGCGGGGGCGGGGGCGAGGGCGGCGGCGAGGGCGGGATGGTCTGCCGCCCCCACTTCTTGAAGCCGCCTGCGAAGCGCCACCCGCCGCTTTGTCAGCGCGCTGTGATGCGGCGCCCCGGGGTGGGGCCCGCTGAGAGTTGAAGGAGGCAGGAAAGTTTATTGATGAGTACGCCGGGGAGGGGGGGGGGAGGGGGGGGGTGCCGCCGCTGGGAGGGGGCACTCACGCAGGTACTTGTTGAGTCGCTTCTGGCTCTTCTGCAGCCCGGGGGCGCCCCCGCCGCCGTCGCCCTCGTTCAGCACCTCCTGCACGCCCTGCAGCATCCAGGCGATGCCGGGCGGGTGCGGCGGCGGCGGCGGCGACGGCGGCCGCGGCGGTGGCGGAGACGGCGGCGGCGAGGGGGGCGGCGGCGGGGACGGCGGCGGCGGCGGTGGAGACGGCGGCGGGGGCGGTAGCGTGGCCAGCAGCTCCAGCAGCCGGTCCATGTCGATGCTGTGGAAGGGCAGCGTCCCGGGCCGCCCGGGCGCTGGTGGCGCTGGCGGCCGGCGCGACACTGGCGAGCAAACATGGCGGTGAGCGAAACACTCGTCGAACTCCAGAGGTGGGCGAGGGAGGATAAGATAGGATAAGGAAGGGGACACGCAAGATACAATGTTCAATACATAATGTGCTTATGAATCCGTATGGCAATAACAGTACCGTAAACACGAAAAGAGGGCGACATTGAACGAAAAAAGACGTTAGTAACAGTTGGATTGCGGCGTTGTTCCGACCATTGTGGCGCGTTTTATTGCACCGTATTTGGACAGTGTCAGGTTGGGCAGCGCTGCTATAAATGACACCACCAAAATGTTATTTGAAAAGCTCTATAGTTTGGGATGGGCTGATGCCTTAGTACGCACACTTTCATGTGATGTTACTCGGACCCCGTCTCTCTCCCTCTCTCTCTCCTGTTCGGGCTTCGACGCGATGATGCGAGCACTGCGAAATAAGGATCTGCCCGGCGTATCAGAGGCCGAATACAGAGACTAAGCTGTGGCGGAGGTGTAGCGACTGGTCTCGTGGGCAGGGTGCAAGCCCAATCTGAAGCTAATCCTAATCCTATGTGAATCCTAATCCTATGTGAATCGGCCCCGTAATGAAAAACACACAGTTCCTGCTGCTCCAAAGGGGGGGGGGGGGGGGGGGGAGAAGGGGGGGGGGAGGAGGGGGGGCAACCCACCCGTGGCCTCAAACACCTCCCGGATGCTGTCCTTGTTGGCTGGGGGCCTCAGCGGGGCCGGGGGCGGCGGGCGCGCGCGGCGCTGCCGCGGCGGGGACGGCGGGCGCCGCGGACTGGGGGGTCGAGGCGGTCCGGGCGGCGGGATGGGCGGCGGGTACCACCAGCCGTCGGTGTGGCGCAGGTCGGCTGCAGCGCGGAGGGTGGGGCACGGCCAGGGGCCAGGGGGGGGGAAGGGGGGGGGGGGGGAGGGGGGGCAGGTCAGCGTGTGGCCTCCGCGGCGGCCAATGCCACCGCCACCGCCACCCCCTCCCCATTCTCACAGCTGATCCGCAATAGGAGATGTTGGTCTCTCCCCATGCTCATCTATCAATCTCTGTCTCCCGCACCATCCCAATTCCATTCTCGCTGTCCCCCCTCCTTCCCAATGCGGAACGTCAAAGGCGGCACGGCCGCAGCATTGCTATATATGGTAACTGGACACCCCAACACAATACAAAGACACAGACCGAGACAGATAACCACACATACGTACACATGTGTCTGGAGAGCTGATGCGATGCGACGCCGTAGCTGTCAAATCGAGCTTCTGCCGACGCGGAGATGGGTGGGGGAGGGCGGCGCACCCGGCGGGCTGGGCGGCGGCCGCGGCGGCGGCGGGCTGGGCGGCTCGTACGCGACGTCCTGCTCCATCATCGCCAGCAGCCTCTCCAGGTCCGCCAGCTGCGCCACGCTGCCCGCGGTGTGCGCCGACACGCTGCCGATGGCCAGCGGCGGCAGCGGCGGCGGCGGCGAGGGCGGGGGCGCGGGCGCCAGCGGGGGGTGCGGCGGCGGGGGCGGGCTCGGGGGGTGCGGCGGCAGCGACGGCGGCGGCGATGGCGGGGCCGGGGGCGGCGGGGCCGGCGGCGGGGAGGGCGGCGGCCACCAGACCGGCATCTCGATGGCGCCCACGTGCGCGGCGGCGCCCACAAAGGAGCCGCGGAGCGCCACCGGCGGCGGCGGCGGCTTGGGCGGCCGGTGGTGGCCCTTGCGGCCGCGCTGCTTGGGGGGGCGCGCGGGCGGCAGACGCCAGCCGGGGGGGATGGGCGGGAAGGGCGGCGGCGGGTGTGGGGGCGGCCCCGGAGGCGGGGATGGCTGGGCGGGTGCCGGCGGAGGCGCTGCTGGGGGCCTGCCGTCGCGACAGAGAGAGAGAGCCGTCAGGCGATTATCCAATGCTGCTTGTCATGATACCATACACTACTACGCATCATGCTCAACTAACCATGAAATAGTTATTAAATTACCGGGTTACCGCTCCCCTCCCCCCTCTCCCCTGTCGCCCGCCCGCCTTTTCCATCATGATATCGGATGAAGTCATGTGGCATCACCACCACCGCGGCAATATGATGGGGGTGGGACGGGTGGGGATGCCTCACCTGCCAGGCAGCCCCGCGGTGAAGGACCGCCGCGCCCAGGCCGCCGTGGGCGGGTGCGGCGGGGGCGGCGTCGGCGGAGACGGCGGTGGCGGCAGGTCGGTGCGCCGGATGAGCCACCCGAGCGCCGCCACGTCGTCAAAGTCCTTCTCGAACAGGCCCAGCACGCGCTCGTCCGGCACGTCCACGTGCATCGGCAGCTGCGCGCGACCCGCCTGCGGCATGGGCGGCGGCGGCTGGAGGAGGGGGGGGGGGGGGGGGGGGGGGGGGGGGGGAGGGGGGGAGGGGGCTCAGCGCCTCCCGAAAGCAGTGCCTACATGGCCGGCCGCCTCGTGCCCTGCCACGCTCTGCCCCCATCACAAGAGGTGCGGAGGGCACTCACTCTTGGTGCCCGCGGTCGGGGCGGGGGCGGCGGGGATGGCGGCGGCGGCGGCGGAGACTTGTAGTGCGCCGCCCCGGTGCCAAAGCGGTTGCCAAAGGTGGCGGACAGCGAGGCGGGCGGCGGCGGCGGGTACAGCGGCCGCGGGCTCCACTTGACTGCGATGCGCCGCCCGCCGGGTGGGCCCAGCCCGTGCGCGGGGGCGCCGCTTGGGAGCAGCCTGGCTCCGTCCCGCGCCGCATGCGCACACAGCGAGCGACTTCAGGGCTGCGTGACTGCTGGGGCCTCCATTCAAACAATCGGCGCACGTACGCTCGATATTCCCGTCTACAAGCAGCTACGGACCTACGCACCCACCTGTGCATGAAACTACACTCGTAAGCAGAACATGACATTATTCTAGTACGCCAAAGGTCTTGGTGTACCCTTTTTACAATTATAACTTAGCAATGGCTATCCGAATGAATATTTTATGACATTGCACGAGACGCCCTCCCTATGTGTGTCCTGTGGAGCCCTGGGGGGGGGATGCCCTGCCACGTGCGGGGGGCAAGGCGCAGGGTGCGGGGACGCGCGCAATCTCGTGACGGGCAGGCCGCACCAGCTCAGCCACGTTGCGTTCTCCGTGGTGCCCTCATTGAACGCGAAGGACCACAGCGCCACCGCCACCAGAACCACCGCGAGCGCCCAGGTGAAGCGCCCCAGCGGAGTCAGCGCCGCCCTGGGGCCACCGCCGGCACGTGGCGTCAGAGCGGACCGCATCCTTGTAGCGGGTCGGTGGAAAGGGGGCATAGGGACGGAAAGCGTAGAGGGGGTGGGGGTGGGGGAAGGGGGGCTGGGGTGTTGTGGGGCAATTTAATGTGGCATCCGGCTCGCCGCACCTGCCACCTGCCGGCATCGCACTGCACGAGGCGCCTCGTCACGAAGGTATTGCCCCCGCGTCGCGAAGGGTTCCTCGGTATGGGATAAACGAGACCACTTTGAGGACCGAGTAATCGGGGCGGCGCGCGGGGGGGGGGGGGGCGGGGGGGGCGGGGGGGGCGCTGGTCAGCACGCTAATAACTGGGGCCCGCTGTCGTCGCGCTGTGCTGCCGAGTGTCAATGCCGCCCGCGCCCTCTCAGCACCGGCCGTACACCTACGCCGCGCACCCGCCAGCGAAGCCTCGCAGGTATTATAGAAGGTGAGAGCGTCGCGATTGTCAAGATAAGGCAGCTATGCAGGAGAGGTGGTCCGCTAAGGCCCCTTACGGCCGGAGGCCGCGGGCTCTGGCGAAGTCGATCGACGGCGACAACGGCGGGCGGCGGATCGTCGTCGATCAACAGGAAATTAGTCGTGCGCTCATCGCATACTTTACAATCCAAGCAATATCCCGTACCGTACCGGTACCTTGCCCGTACGAGAAATATACATACATATATTACAGACGACATGTAAATAAATCATGGAAGTACCGGTAACAACTACATGTACGGTTGCGTCAGTGTAGTCTTATGGTAACAACTACATTACCATAAGGCCAGCAGTAGTCGTCGTATCTCGTTTTTACATTACTGCTTTAACACATGCGCACTAAAAACAGAACCAACAGCAGCTAAAAAAAGCATATGAGATTTCCGATATATCGCCCTCTGCTGCTAGCTCACGTATTAAATAATAAAGAAAAGCATGTATATGAGAAATATAAAGCCCTGACTAAAGAATAAAAATAGGCAATTAATCCTTAACAAATCGCTGCTGCTATCGCTAAGGATTAGTCGCTACCAACAAATTACATGAGCTAGAGCAGCAGAAGGCGATATCAGGAAATCACCAAAAAAAAGGCAATCAGAAAGGTCCGCTACAAACTACAGGGTACAAATCCACGGCCAACAAAAAGCACCTGTATGCTGGTACCCGGGTATCTGTACATGCGACGCTTTCGCGTCATATCCGCCGGTGGATGAATGCGCGTTTATATATCATTGATTCCGCCACACGCCGCCGCAATAAACGCGGCAGCAGCAGCAACGGCCTCTCCGAGGCGCAGCGGCGGGGGCGGGCTGCTGCTAATCCCTACAGGCGGATTACGACGTCGTCGCGCGCACTGCACAGAGGACCATATTCAGATCCTACGCGCAGTGGCGGTACTACCAGTAGTACCAACGTACTTACCCCTGATAGTAGTAGTACACGGTTGCGATCGCGTCTGCCTGGGTCAGTTCGGCCACCAGCGGCAAGCGTCACAACCACAAGCTGCGCAGGCCTGCCACCTCGCCGATACACGTGCCCACACACCTGCATTCGGGAAGAACTTGCAAGCATCGACCAAGGCTTGCGCAAGTTCGGTGCACTCGCACCACGTTCGACGGGCGAGCACGGGCAACGCCCCCCGTGTGCTGGTGTGCACGGCAGGCCGGCCTGTGCCAGCGTGCACTAAACCAGCAACCGGTACTGCGGGGACAGACGCAACAACCCTCAGGCATGGTAAGATCTCCAACCCTCCCTGTTCCCAGCCCCGCCACATGGCCCTCGTGGCTCCTGGATTGTTTCACACGAGTGGCCGTGACTTGGGCTAGGAAGCAGATGGTGCTCCGACCCCAGAAACCGGTTGTAGTCGCACCACCAATCGCGGTCGGGGTTGGGGCCAGGGTCGAACGGTACTTGGTACCGCCGCGATCCATCAGATGACCGAGAATACTAATTATACTAATTACTACTGGTAATATACGCCAAAAAACTGGTGTGCACCGAATAGAACCTACAGTTGTGTGCATGTACTTTTGCACCTTTGGGGGATATTTCGGGCAGCGAGGCGGACGGGCGGGGTTCCATGCTAGGATATTTTGACAAGCACACGTGCTGTGGACCCGTACACGATCAATACTTTATACCCGTCTGTCAATTAGAGTACTGGTACATATATTTTAACAATAATGCTGCGCAATTTATCTGCTCCTCTATCCGTATTATGTAGCGACTAGGGGTTGTTAATCATATTTTTATTTATCATATTTTTATTACATAACAACGCCGCTCGGTGCATGGTCGACGCGCTCGACAAACGCGCTCGACCAACTGGGTTTCGGAGCTTGCTGCCTGCCGCCGGGAACACCTCCCTGACCGCCTTGCCATGCGTTGTCGTGTGGACAACTCGCAACTACTAGGCCCCTCCCGGCGGCTTGGTCGCGGCGCCGGTCGAGGCCGCCGTGCTGGGGCTGCGTGCCGACGACGTGCGCGAGACGAAGCGGCCGCGCCTCTGCGACGGGGAGGAGGAGGAGCCGACGCCGGCGTCGGCCGGCGCGGCACTCCAGGCGGCGTTGCGCGCGCTGCGGGACGCCAACCCGGGACTAGAGGCAGACCTGCTGCCGACCGATGGCGGGATCTCAAAGAGGGTGCACCTCAATTCGGATGGTGTCCCGGACGAGCTGTGAGGAGCCTCCCGAAACATATTGCGCTCTATGCTGTGGTGTATTTGCGTGTCAGTCCCCCATCTGTCGACGTCAGTACGAGTCGACACTCTTGGCACTGCAAATGAGTATGGTAGAGCTGCTATGTGATCGGCGACACGGTCGACTTACGTGGTTGCATCGCTCGCTCCAACGCGCAGGCAACTGCAAGCATGCGCGATTATGGAGCTCCCCGGCGAGTTCTTTCAGCTGCCATTCCTCCGGAAGCTGTGAGTATTCCGTCCCGATTTCTTTCGGCCCGTCTCACCCGCTTCACGCGCGCCCGGAGGCTGCCGTCCCCGGGCTGACGAGGGGGCGGTGTCGCTGCTCCGCAGGTGGCTGTCGCAAAACTCGATGGAGTCGCTGCCTTCGGCGGTGGAGAACTTCTGCGGCCTGCAGTGGCTGTGAGTGCGCCGCCGCCCCCTTTGCAGACCCGGCGCGATGTCCGCCAGCCCCTATCGAGCCACCTGCCAGCCTGGGGGTGCCAACGGCATCATCCCCGCGGCTTGACTCCCCGCTGGTGTGCTTTGCCGCCCCAGGTGGCTCACCAGCAACCGGCTGCGCTCGCTGCCGGCGGAGTTGGGGAACCTCGCGCAGCTGCAGAAGCTCTGGCTCAACCTAAACCAGCTGCGCGAAATCCCCAAGGAGCTGGGGCAGCTGGCGCAGCTGAGCTGGCTGTACGCGCCATGCCCCCCCCCCCCCCCCCCTTCTCCACGCTCGTGCACCTCCTGACTGCCATAATTGAGCCCTACGGCTTCCGGATTTGACCCCCCCCCCCCCCCCCCCTCTCCTTCAACATGCCTTAATCCGCAGGGACCTGAGCGACAACCTGCTGACCGACATCCCCGAGGAGATCGGCCAGCTGAATCTGCTGACGCGCTTGTATGCTTCCCCCCCTCCCCCCCGCCCCCCCCCTTCCCGACGGGCCCTTCGCTTGCCACAGAGCCGTGCCTGTCACCCCTGGACCGGATTCCCCCCCCCCCCCCCCTGCGCGTTCGGCCCGCATGCGGGATCAGGGAGTGAGGAAGGGGGCGCGCCTGACCCGGGCGACGCCGTGCCCCCGCGCAGAGACCTGCACTCCAACAAGCTGCGCACCATCAAGCCGGGCGTGTTTGCCAACCTGCAGAAAGTCAACCGCCTGTGAGCCCCCCCTCCCCCCAACCCCATCGTGCCTGCCCTCACCCCAGCCGCCGCTGCTTAGGGAAGGTGAGGCGCATCGGGACCCCGGGCCCTGCTTGGAGAAGACGAGAGTGGGTTCAGTGAGGAGCAACGGCATTAGCAGCATCGGCATGGGTGCAGCCGGGGATCGCCCCAGGGACGCTCATGCACCCTCGCCTGTGGGCAGACGGCGAGAGGAACTGCCCTCCCAGCGGCTGCCTTGACATGAACATACACGCAACGCACCCTCTGTGATGGCTGCCTTCATGCGCCCCTCTGTGTGGCGGTGTTGTGATCATCTGCAAAACCGGAGGCACCGGTACGGAGTCTGAAATGTTGAGCCACGAGAGAATGGCATCTCACCCCCGCTGCGCCCCCCCGGGCGCCTCTCCCCCGGCCCCTGCCTTGCTGAAGCTCGCTCCACTCCAACGACATGGAGGAGCTCCCGGCGGAGATTGGACTGCTCACCGAGCTGAAATGGCTGTGAGTGCCCCCCCCCCGGTCCCCTGGCTGCCTTCGCTCCCGCCGCCAGGTCTGCCTCGCCCCTCCCCCTTCTGCTCATGCCATTGCATCAACCCCCCCCCCCCCCCCCTTGCGCAGATCGCTGAACAGCAACAAGCTCACCCGCCTGCCGGACGAGATCTGCAACCTCACCAAGCTGGAGCGGCTGTGGGTTCCTCCGCCCGCCTGACCTGCGGCCTCATACAGCCCGGCTACTTAACGCGTGTCCATGGCCATGGTGCCATGGTGGCGGGGGGGAGATAACAGCTCACGCCCGGCCGCCCGCTCCTGTCCCCTCCCCCTCCTCCTCCCCTTCCTCCCCCTCCTCCCCCCCCCTTTTCCGCACAGTTCGCTCCATATTAATGAGCTGGAGGCCCTGCCTGAGGACATCGGGAACCTGGCCAAGATGGAGGCCCTGTACGCGCCCCCCCCCCCCCCAACCCCCCCCCCCCCGGAAACAAATCACCACCACCCCACACCGGGCTGCCACCCTTGAGATACAGCGATCAGTGTGGAGATGACCAAACCGCAGCTGACCCCCCCTGCGTTTCCTCCCATGCTTGCCCACAGGAGCATCCACCGCAACAAGCCGCTGACTGCCCTCCCTGCCAGCATCGGCAAGCTGCGCGGGCTGCGCCGTCTGTGAGTAGCGCACCCTGACCACAACGTCTGCCGTTGCATTACGCTTTCCGGGGTGGTGGTAGGGGGGGGGGGGGGGGGGGGGGGGAGGATGAGGAAGCTGTGACGCCCTCTCACCAAGCAGCTACGCTCACTGGTCCCCTCCTCGGTTTGAGGAGGAATGCCTGACGCCGCGCTGGTTCCCGGCCTCGCAGGGCTGTGTACGAGTGCTCCTTGCGGGAGCTGCCGGCAGGTGCGCCCCCCCCCCCCCCCCCCCCCCCCTGCGGGGGGTTTTAGGTTTTAGGGTTTATAAGGTTTTTAGGGGTTTAACTCCCACTGTGGGGCTGCCCGGCTCTGACCCCACACCATCAAGTTGCAACAAAGTGTACAGTACTGTGGTACATCACTGGTACATTGACACAACGATACGCACCGTATGTTTGGACTTTACACGGCGAGGGGCAGCGCTTGGCGCCGTGCAGCTCTGAATTGCACCGGTACGGCACATTGAGGGCATGAAGCTGTGGCCGTAAGCAGCGCAGACGTCGCCGGGCGCGCCACGTGCTGGTGTTAAAGCGAAGCTCGCCCCAGCACTTGACCTCGTGCGCCAACGGCAGTCGTAGGTCTGGCATAGCCCGTAGACCATTGCCTCACTCGAACCCCGAAGGGCGACTGCATCAACCGGGGCAAACCCAGGACATGCCGGGACGATGATGCCGAAAATACATCGGTCAGGAATCGAACTCGGTACCTCTCGCGTACGAGACGACCGCTCACCGGAGCGGACAAGTAGGAATGTACTGCTGGCGGTGTTGGTGTTGGTGTGCGCTCGGCTGACCTCGGTGGCGGCGCGGTGTGGCTGCGCGGGCAGAGATCGGGGAGCTGGAGCAGCTGCAGGAGCTGTGGGCGTACTCCAACCGGCTGAGCGAGATGCCGCTGAGCATGGTGAAGATGGGCAACCTGCAGCGAGTGTGAGCTGCCCCCCCCCCCCCCCCCCCCTACCCCCCCCAACAAGCCACAACAAGCCCCCGACCGGGTGACCGGGTGGCCTCCAAGGACAGCCAATGGGGAGCTGCTGGCGGCACGCTGACGCTGGCGCTCGGGTGCGCGCTGCTGCAGGTGGATGGACAGGAACTTCATCACGCACGTCCCCAAGGAGCTCGGCCAGATGGCGCAGCTGCAGGAGCTGTGCGCGCCCCTCCACTCTCAGCCTCCTCCCCTCTCAGCCCCCCTCCCGCCCCGCGGCCCCGGCTCCTCTGCGGGCTTTCTTTTCATCCGACCCATCACCACGCCCGTTCCCGAGCGGCATCCCTGGCGGCGCCTTTCACCACCTCTTGAGGCTTCCACCCTCAGCGTGCAGGGGGCCTGGGGGTCTGGGGGTGGTGGGGTTGGGTTGGGTTGGGGGGGGGGGGGGGGGGGGGGGGGGGGGGGGGGGGGGATTTTAGGGTTTATAAACCCTAAAATGGCTTGGCTTGACCGGCGCGTGTCCTCACGGCGGCATGCCGCGGCTTCTCACCTCACCCCATGGGGCAGGTACCTGGATGAGAACGATCTGCACGAGGTGGCGCCGGAGCTCGCGGAGTGCAAGACCCTCAGGAAGCTGTGAGCCCCCCCCCGCCCGCCCCCCCCCCCCCCCCCCACCGGCCCATCCTCTCCCGAGCATGCCAAACAAACCAACCCAATGATCGGGAAGTGAAGTTGGGGGGGGGGGGGGGGGGGGCTCTAGGCACAAACCCTGGTCCCGGCTTGAACCCATAAGGGCGCCCCGCCTGGTCCGGCCGCTGACCCTGTGGCGCCGCGCCGTCGCAGCTTCCTGGATAAGAACCCCAACTTGACGGTGTCGGCGGCCATCCAATCCATCTGGGACAGCAGCAAGCGCATGTCGTAGAGGGGCGCGCGCCTCCGCGGCCGCGAGTCCACTGCGCCATGCGCTGCCCCGTCACCACGCGGTAGGCGACTGTGTACAAAGAGAACAAAGAAGAGGGTAGGTGGGGGGCATGCGGTGGGTGGTGGGTGGGTGCAGTGGGTTCACCTGCCCCAGCGTTTTAAAAAAAGGCCTAAACGGAAGCTTGAACACATACGTCAACGGCACAAACCCCCAAACGTCCCTCCCCAAGCAAGGCAGACCGTCCTGTGATTCCGAAAGAAGCGCCAGTTTGGGGGCCCGAGCGCAACCGCCGCCATTGCCGTAACCCTTGTAAACACCCTGCGCCGTATGTAGGGTTCATCGCTTATGAGGGTGTCTCGACCTTCCCTCTGGGCTGCCCCTAGCACCGAGCAAAAAAGCAGTAATGGCTCATTGCAGCCGGCAGAGTGCGCTGCTGACCGCTGCATGCTGGAATGCTCTGGACGCCTGGCAGTTGGAAATTTGAAATCTCGGACGAGTTTTTCCCTGCCGGCTGGAAAGTCTGGCCAACTGTCTTAGCGCTCGGCTGCATGAACCCGCATAGGGTCGGCAACTCGGCCATAGCCCGGAGGATGCAGCCTCTTGTCCATTTCTTTAAATTTCGAATTGTCATACGCCCAAACCGATAATAAGTGGTCGGAGTAGACACGAATGGAAAAATCGATGTGAGGAAAGAACGACATAAGACACAGCCGAACAAAATATAATCCACCCAGCCGGACAAAATCGATACTAATTCGAACGAAGAATCGGGGGCTACCGGCATCGGATCATTTTCCGGTCGGCGAAACAGGTGCATATCGGACAGTCGACATCGGGACAAAGAAGTTAGTTATGTCGTATCAGCTAGAAGGAATAGTCCGGTCTACAGCGCGACAAAGTCCCGGTCTCATCGCGGCGAGGCAAGAAGTCCCTACCCTACCGGGCGCCCGTCTCCTCATGCTGCAGTGTAGCGGTACTAATCCATCTATCAGCGGTATCAGTGCACGTTGAGTGGTTCGTACGGGGATTGTCGCAAGTGCGCCAGCCTGTACGCGCCGCCCGCAGAGGTGTGCACGACGCACGATTGTACAGACGACAGACGACGCAGACGACGCACGTCCGTACAGACACGTGACCACGTAACCTGGCAGCTGGAGAGCATGGCATCAGATGGCACGGAGGCAACTAGTGATGGGAATTCTCAATGTTCATCGGTGATAGTACAAATAGGGAAACATTACATCATGGAGCTGTACGTGATTCAAGGGCGTCGCCGCCTCTGAATTGGGCAAGCCGATTACTGAGCCCTCCATCGATAGTAGAAGTCAACCAAGCCCTCCATCGATAATAGTATCCCGCCTCTCACAAAGAGATGTAATGAGAGGTAATACTACTTGTGTTGGATGCCGAAAACGTGGACCCGCCCGGAGCCATCCTCAGGCTAAGCCGTACCTCACCGGCTGGTCCGTACCGCCCCCGCGCACAATCGCCTCGCACATATGTTGTGAAAAACAGCCGTTCGGGGATGCTGCGGGCACGTGAAATCTCTATTTGAAAAACTTGGGATCCCTCTCAACTTTCTTCCCGCTTGCTCTTTGATGCTAAACATGCCAGCTGTCTTATGGCCCCGCGGCACGAGCCCGCAGTGAAACCTCCGGCATAATCTATGAGGTCTCTGGTGCCCGCAGCAATACCAAACTGGTCTTCGTTTCGATGCATGATGCTTATGCGCGGGTGAGGGACGGACCAGCAGGCGAAGTACGGCTTAGCCCCCGGGGACACTGCACGTGGGCGAGGAGGCGGAGGAGGCATCCCGGCGAAGGCTCTGACGCTCCCTGGCTGGGGGGGGGGGGGGTGTTGGAATCTGCCCGATACCCTAGCACCGGCCGATACCCTAGCACCGGCCGGGCACATGTCCCGCGCGCCTTTGCGCGCGCGTGCCTGTCTCCCGGCCCGCCGGGGGCTCTGCTTTCACTCTCTTCCTGTCCACAGTCCCCGCAGCTCGAGCCCGGCTCGCTGCTCCCACTGTAAGATGCTCCGAGCACTTCCACTCACCATCACCTCCGCGGTTGAGCCGTTTAGGTTATGGGCCCTCGCACGTCACGTGGGCGCGAGCGGGGTACAGGGAGAAGTCCGTGCGTTCGGCGCACGTCCGGAGTCGTTCGAAAAACGGCCGAGGCGGCTGCCACAAGGGCGCCGAAAACTAGCCCGCAAGGGGCGAGGGATGCACGCTGAGCCTCCGGGGCCAGCACACAACCCTCCCAACACCGTATCGGGGTTCCGCCTACCGGCCCGAGTGGGCCAGCCTCCGGGGCTGCGCTCAACATACCGTATCGGGGTTCCGCCTACCGGCCCGAGAGAGCCAGCCTCCGGGGCTGCGCTCAACAGACAAGTCCCCGGGATTTTGTCGAACCACTGCTGTACTTAGCTTTTAGATTCAAACTTCAAAAATAGAATTCGAAAACACACCTAGCGTCGAGCCAGGCAGTCACACGTCGTGGTTCCACTAGCAATACCGGAGGCATACGGCGAAACGACCTGCGAGCCCGCTGGTGGCTTTTGCTTACTGGAGGGACCGCCGGACGACCGTCGCGGAGCTGCTGTGCGGACCCTTGGACCCCGGACAGCGATAACACAGTGGAGCGTTTCAGCGGAGCGCGTCGTTTACCAGTCATCCAAGATCGTCGCAGCGAGAACCACACGCGAACCGCCCAGGCGCCTACCTACCCAGGTCCCGCCTATCACGTCCTGCCTGCCACCTTCGACGGAGTGAACGACCATTGTGGTGGTGCTGGCTACTCGCCGACCGCGCGTATGGGGCTAGCAACTGCGAGGCAGCACTGCTACTGGGTGGCAGCAGCTAAGCTACGAGCAGCCCGCCCCGTGCTCCCCCGCCTGCGCGTTGGCTACCAGCAGCTCGTGCTCAGCAGCCCCCCCGCCTGCGGAGAGGGCCGATGGGCAGGGAAGGGTGAAGGGCAGTCCGCAGGCCCAGGAGCAAGGATGGTTGGGAGAGAGAGGGTGGAGGGTCTCACTGTAGTCGGTACTTGCGCTCGGCGTCAATGGAGCGACCTGAAAAGGTGAGGCGCCCTTGCTCGTGGTACATCGCGGTGTCGGGGTCGCGGGCCTCCAGCAGAGCGAGCCCCAAGAAGCTGCCGCGCTGCCCCGATCGACGGTCCTCTATAGTACGCTCGAGACGCCAAGTAGAACACGAGGACAGGTGCCCCGTGAGAAAGTGCTTTAGGTCCGGAACTCGGTGGGGGGGGGCTAGGACCGGAGGCACGGGTAGCGTAGCGCTCGACTGAGCGGGGGACTGGGTGGATGCACCGCGTGCCGGCGCCTGCCCGATTGCGGAGTTGCGACAGCCATCTCGGCGATGTCGTCGGCTCCGCGATCAGAATCGCAGTCTCAGTTGAAGAAACACGCCCAACGTCGACCAGGCAGAGGGCTGCGCCCAAGAAGTTGCGGTGGCTGATGCGGGCGGCTCTAGTGCGCCAAGCGTCGGTCGATGCTTTCGCGTTGGCGGGTGTGCTTGCTGGATTATATACCTCACGATGCGAGCAAGCCGGACGGGAGCTCCATGCCCGCGACGCACTTGCCTGAAGCATAGACGGCTTCGGCCTCGGTCAGCCCCGAGCGACGAAGTTGTCCATACCCTTGGCTAATTCACCCCCCGTGGATCATAGAAGCGTCAGTTCGGAGGTTGTCATCGAAGTAGGAAGGCTGTGCTTACCCCCCCCCCCCCCCCCCCCCCCCCCCCTCGGCCCTACTCTGCGCTGCACAGCTGGCGATGGCGATCGCCAGCCATGTAGCTAGGTATCTGCCGGGCGCGAGCCAGCGTCAGCGCGATAGCGACTACATATATGTCTAGTACGTATTATATATCATATTTATTTCTAAATATTTATATCTATGTTTTTATATACACATTCATAGCGACCATGCATTTAATTTTCAATACATGGCGGCGATGCCGCAGCTCGTGTCGTTTGCGATAAATAGCGAATCATACACGATATCGTGTCGCTACATAATAGAATATATAACGACAATTTCAAAGGAAATAGATTTGCATGTGCGACGGTAGTGCCAAGAGTTTGCCCCGAGACATCGGCGACGGTGCGACGGTGCTGCTTTTTTTTTCCCGCCCCCGGGACAGGACTGGCACCAGTGAAACCCTTGCAGCGTCTCTACGACGGCCGTTTAGGCAGCAATCCAGTTAGGAAAGCCCTGGGTAGACGGTGCTGCTGCTGCTGCTGTGCTGCTGGGAGTAAGGATTAGTGCTGCATATCGCCTTCTGCTGCTGGCTCATGTAATTAATTAGTGCTGCATGTCATCGTGCGGGACGCTAGTGGACGGTGTGCTGGATGTGTATCATCATCGACATATATTCGCCGCGCGCGTGCTGACATCAGCAGCACATATGTAAAAGCTGTTTTATACGGACATTCCTGTGACCGGTTGGTCCGTAACCTGTCATCACCATATCCAGGTGTGGTACCAGGACCGGTATCTTCCCCCCCAACCCCCCTCCCCCCCAAACACCACTTGCCCACCACCACCAACCAACCACACGTCCACGCCTCGTTAAACGATGACGGAGGACAGCCCCAGCGGGAAAAACCGCTGCCCTTTCAACTGGTGCTTCCTGGAGGAGCGCGCCGCGGTGACGGCAGGCTTTGCCGCGTACGAGCGCCACCCCGATGCGGGCGGGCCAGAGGCTCAGTGCGCCGCCGCGGCAGACGAGTACGAGGCGGCGGTGGAGACCGCCAAGGTGGGGGTGGCTGGCGGGGCTGGCGGACCGATCCCATTTCCCGAGTCCCAGTTGACGGCTCCGGCAAAACTTTGAGTGCAAAGAACTGATAACTAGAGTGTATGGCGGTGACGGTGCTGCCAGCACCTACAGGGGTTTGGGATGACTGGCCCGCGGGGATGGCGCTAACAACGGATATGTTGATACCGGTATTCGGCCGTCGCACAAATAAAAAACTCCGCCTTGTCTCGTACCCCTACGACTACTTGTACGACTGCTTATTTGTATCTCCACAACACTTCCTGCTTTCCAGCCCGTGTGCTGGGTTATGCATATGGCTTGTGCAAGTAGCGACTAGTCGCTGCCTCGCCACCCCCAGCACCTACCCTGTGTAGTAATTCTACTACTGCGAGCACCCGCTCCTGATCGCTACCTGCACACCGCCGCCCGGCCAGGGCCGGCATCGACATGTTGTAGCGACTACTGTTTTTTTCCCGTCCCCGGTCTGGGACAGGACTGGCACCAGTGAAACCCTGGCCGCGTCTCTACGTCGGCCGTTTCGGCAGCGATCCATTTAATACGAAAAGCCCGGCTGGGTAGGCGACGTAGTGAACTTTTTGGTTACAGGGAGAGCGTCCGGAGAATGCACGCAAAGTACTGGGGGAGGAAAAAGCCTACATTGGGGAGGAAAAAGCCAAAAGCCTACAAAAGCCTAAGCGCTAAGAGGGTTCTGCTTAAATGTAGGCGACGTAGTCAACAAGTCGTATGGATATCTTTTTGTCACATGCGCCGAGAAGATACAAAAATGTCGGTACGAGGTAGTGCGCTAGTACCTGTACGCTTAATAAATACCATAAATACCGTCAGTTTCGTGAATAATTTAAATATATATGATAGATATTCAGCGATATTCGAAATTTGATTGAAAAAATAAAAAACTACTCGTACGAGTACGACGACAACAACTACATCATATTATCGCGAACGATACTCTGTACTTCGCGTGGCGGCGCGCGCACGGTCTCGCCCGTTACACATTCCCACAAAATACCCCCGTTTCCAATTCCACCCCATGATCCTGGAGACTGTGTTTAGGGGATGATCGAGTAAGCTCACCTCTTCCTTACTCCTTCCCCTCTGCCGGTACCTGAAAACTGTTCAGGAGGAATGGCGCGAGGCCGTTTCCCTTGCCAAGAAGCGCGGCTACAAGCGGCAGCTGCCGTCTCCGGAGGACAGCGTGCTGTGGCGCACCTCCGCGGGCAAGAAGACCCGCGGGCACTACATCCTCGACCGCTTCCGCAGCATCGCGGCCGAGGTGCTCAAGTACATGCAGCCCCTGCTAGACGAGCACCCCTCGGTGGTGAACCCTTCCCAAGAGGGTGTCCCAGAGACACTGGTGGGCGACACCGACTGGCCCACAGTGCTGGCCCAGCTGCGCCAGCAGTTCTACGCAAAGGTCCGTAGCAAAAAGGACCCCGAGACGCCCTTCACAAACTGGGAGGTGACTCCCCCCCATCCGTTAACCCCCCGCTTGCTTGTTTCCCAGAGATTTGTCTTTGCCGTTTCTCCTCTTCACCCCCGTCTTCCACAGAGCGGGGCTCCTGCCCTCTGCGAACAGCCACCCCACCTCGCGAGCCCTTTCCGCCCGGCCAGGACCTGACAGCACTGCACCGACGGTTGCGCAGGACGCGCGCTGGGATGCCTTTGAGCGCTACGGGCCGCACGCCACCGGGCGCGCGCTGCAAGACCAGTTCAACGCCAAGTTCAACCGGCTGACCAAGGTGCTGGCGCGCGAGAGGGTGGGAGCAGGGGGCACCCCCGCCCGGGTGCCGGTGCCGGAACGCCCCCCCAGGCCGTCTCAGGCTCCGCCGGCGCGGCCTGTTGCTGCGGTGGGCACGGGCCTGGACGCCGGGGGCGCGGAGGCCGCAATGGCGCTGGCGGTGCTGGAGGGGCAGCGCCTGGCCGCGCGCCAGACGGGGCTGCTGGAGACGCTGGCGGCGCAGCGGCACCGCGAGGGGCAAGTGAGCGCGCTGCGCGTGGAGGTGGAGGCGTTGGGCCTGCTGGTGGCGGCCGCGGAGCGCAGCGGCGACAGCGCTGAGGCCGGCCGCGTCAGCGGGCAGCTGCGCGAGGCCGTGGCGGCGCTGGCCAAACTGCGCAAGGCGACGGCGGACGCGGCGGCGGACGCGGCGGCGGCGGAGACGGCGGCGGAGGCCGCGGCTGTGGGGCGCCTGGACGAGGAAGGGCCGATGGAGGTGGCGCTGCGCAAGCGGGTGCGCCTCGCGGGCGGCGTGTACTTGCCGGTCCCCGCCCAGCCGATGACGCTGCAGCTCTCCAGCCTCCTCTGAATCCCGAGTCCCCCCCCTCGCGTCACCTCCACCATCTAGCTTCCTCTCGCCTGCCGCCCCACTTCAGCAGGAGGCCCTGTAAAGCTGCCACTCTAGGCCGTTGCCGTTTTCTGATGCTGCTGACAATGGTGATGATGATGATGGCGATTATGTACGAATATGGTGATTATGTACGAACACCGGAGAAAAAAGCGAAAATCACATAGGGTATGGCATCAGGCAACCTCTCCGTGGCAACGCGGTCATTCTGTACGGGTGTCGCCGCAGTCATCATCATAACAATGCAAATGAGCTTTCCTGCCAGCGGACAAATGTCGACAAAACTACAGCGGAAACATGGCGAACGTTTGATGAGTTGCATATGACCCCAATTTATGGATTTTGATGCGGGCTCATGCAGGTGCGTCGGCACCCGTTACTCGATGCATGTCCGGTGACCCCAGGATTTGTGAACGAGTAAAAGTGGTCGCCTCCAATACAAATGGCGCCGCGTGATGGAGTGCTCCTCTGTCTCTGTGTGACGGCAGGGAGCACAGAATGTAACTCCTGCTATGTGGTCTTCTGAGGGCTGCGCATTTACAGTAGCACGCCATGTGCAGGCTGCGGATTAGCGCCCAAGTAACGTAATCTGTCATTGCGTGTCGCCCACGCATGTGTAAGTTGTTGCTGCTACCACGTCCTACTGCTGTTAGTATCACGTAATTCCGCCCATTACACTACAGGTTATGGCGGTCGCCTGTAATAGTCACTGAATAAGTATCCCGACACAAGTACACACTCGACATAGGGCTTTAGCTGCTTATTTCCCAAGTGGAATGCAGTGATGCCTTTTAACAACCTACAGCTCCATGCAAGCCCCCCCGCCTTCTTCTCTCCCTCGATATGAGTAGCAGCTGCACGAGTAGACTCATCGCGTTTTGACCCGCCGCCAGGACAGGACTGACACCAGTGAAACCTTTCAACGGAAGAGGGTAGACTCCGTGTATCCCTGGTAGCATGCGGATGCGTCATCTGCAACCGAAAAACGGGCCCCATGTATCGCAGTCGTCGCGGTGCATTCGAACTTGTACACCCCTCCACATAGTTATGGGGTTTGCGGAATCAACCCACACGTGGTTACATCATTGAGGCCGTGCGCGCATGCGTGCATCTCTCCGAGGGCCGTACGGCTTTGGGCCAATGTTGTGATACCGCGGTAGACCCGCTTTTGCCGCGTTGTAGCCGATGCCATGAACGCTTTCATTTATGCCCAGGCGGTCCGTGAGGCGATGGCGCTACAAAACCAGAAATCGCGCCACCCATGCCTATATCCATGGGCTACACTTGCCACCGTACTCATACCACGTTGTCATTGATGTGCCAGCTATCCACCTTGAGTGCAGGGCACATAAACTATGTCATTTAGGGTATGCGACAAGCGCCTGTGTATCGACTCCTGGTTTCGGAGCAGAATCAAGGCAAACTTCTTGCTGATATAATCGTTGCATGCATAAGCATGAGAGGATTCTTGCGACCTCCTTGCCGCAGGGCGAAGCCTCTGCATACAAGGAATGGCTACGTGCCCATAGCGCGCTATAGTGGGCCGAGTGGCACAGAAATGGCGTGCACTTCAATGCCTCTGTTGCGGTTAAAATCATGATGTAAAATAGGGCGTCAAGTGTGCTGACGCATGTATGCATCGTTCGTTAAAGGGGGGCATGCACCAAATATGAGTGGCTCGTGTACAAGTACACCCAGCACGCTAGCGATCCCACCACTGGGTGTCAGACTTTAGGAAACAGTTGGCGTAACGGTACACGCCCACGTTGTGACCACATGCTGTCACCAACATCCAATTTCGACCTAATTATTATCTGTATGTATTTTCAGAGTGCCTAAACGTACTCGGATGATCCTGAAAAGTCGAAATTCACCTCACGTCAACGACCCATAGAATGTGTCGTTTGAGATTGGTTCCAAAATTGTTGGACCGATCCCTGAGCCGCTATGATTGTCCTCGTGCATTTTACCCCATGCTCAACTAGGCAACACCACTGCATTGGCGATAGTATCAATACACACCATGCAGTGGCTCGCGCTTACATGGGCCCACTCCACCCAGCCTCACCCTAATAGCTCCTTTGCAAACATGTTTCTCACCCATCCATGGCCATGCCATCATGCAATGCCCTATGTCTGCGCGGCGGCACGTCTTGAACGCTTGGGCGCCAACCCATAATAAGTTGATAAGATAATTGAAACGCCCAATGTGGCGCCAATACCATTACAGTACTCGTGTTGGACGACAGTTCTTAGGATAATAGGGTTTGATTAAAACCTGTGATGATACAGTTTTTCAATGAACTTCAATATCATCAACGAACAGAAATGTGCAACATTGCAGGGTTGCATACCATGCACCCTAGATGAAGCTGCCCTATTATTCGTAACCTCGGGTTTGGCGAATAAGGGGCCTGCCTTGGGACCGATATGTGGAGTGATGCAGTAGCGACTGATATGTACGTCGTATTCGTCATCTATGTCAATAGCATATATCGTGTATGGGCTGTCAAAGCCTAGCAGAAAATGACCACAGGATAGCATGACATACATATTGTGATTCTCTTCATACCGTAATAGACTCGACAGCGTGCTGCGTCAGGAGTAGAGGGCAATATCAGGGCATTATGTAAATCGCGGAATAAACGATCCTCTGAAGAGGGTGGTGACGCAGCGCGTGCCGCGATTGGGCATACATATCGCGACCTGCGTCTGACTCGGCGATGCATGTCGGGGCTGCAGTGCAACGCACCAAGCACCGGGTCCCGTCTCTTCGCAAGCAACGCGTAGTAGTCCCTCTTCACCAATCAAATCGGGACGACCGAATCTGTAGTAATCTACATGATTGATATGCTGAGTAGAGTTTGCGACAGCACGCACGCATGTTTACTATATCAGCGCGTGGATTGCTACATTGAGTAGATAAAGTGCAAATATTTGAAGACGAGGTTGATTTCTTACACCTTGCCACGGTCGGAGACTCGGAGTACTAAGAACGGGTCGGAGACGGGTGCTAAGAACATGGTAAGTTGATCACACGTAGCAATATAATCATTAGTAGTCTTATTGGGTTGTAGTAGTCGTCGCACGATATTTACTATAATAGTATTATGGTGCGTGATGAACTGACATGATTGGAACTAAAATGACAACATGCGGATGGGATTGAGAGTCATCCTGCACGCCGCATGTTGCCATAATGGGTGCATGACAAATGCTCAGTGTAGGGGCGGCAGCCCTGCGACACGACATGTGGCCTTGCAGCTCAGCAAGCCCTCGCCCGGGATGCTGTTTGGTATCGACAGCACCACGACTGACATAATGGCAGACTACAATAATGGATAGTGACGACTTGCAGCACAGAAGCTCAGCAGCCTGGCATTACGTTAGCGCACGCTGATTGAAGGACGCGGCAATGTCAAAGGCGAGCCAAAGAAGAGCAGTAGACTGCACAACCCCACATCCCTACTGAAAAACCATTTTGCTATAACTTCTAAATCATGGACCGTACTCGCCGCCCCAAATAAACAGTCGCGAGCGCGGATAAGAAATTTCCCCCAATTCCGATTTCCTGATGATAATGGTATGTGTTTATTTACAGCATGACCTATTGTTGGCATTATTGCGCCGGAGATATCAATTCCTCGATATTTATTACAGGACGTGTGTTGCGCTGTATCCCGGCCCGTAATATGATACCGACTGACTGACCTATGATTACGTAATACTGAGCTGATGGCTAGGTGCTCCGAAACCACTTCCGACTTCTCGACCCTCCCAGCCCCGCCGCCGCGAACTGCGAGAGGTGCCATGCTCCGAAACCATGTTGCGTTCGGAACATACACCCCTGCACATAAGTTTGGGGTCCCTTTTCGGCAGTCTCAAGACTTCACAAGTCTAGGGTACCTGAACGTAGGGTATATGAGATGAAACCCTGGAATCTCAGAGGGCTTTATAAAACCTGCATGACGAGTGGCTCAAACCGAAGCTTAATGACCTTTGACTAGGGAATCACGCTGCACCTGGTGCGTGGATGGGCGTCGCCTGCAACTGCACCAAAACCGGGGTCGGTATCACGCACACGCCGACGCGCGTGAATAGACAACCAAACGGCGGGATGGCCATGAACGCGTGAGGAAACACATTGGCGAGGGGCTCGGGTGCATTTGGTTGGGGTGCAGCCGTGTGGGCGGCGGCCAGTGCATGTCGCGTTACGATACTGGCATGGCATCAGTGTCGGCCACGCGCAGCAACACCCCCTTGGCTTCAAAACGCTATAACTTCTCAGGGTTTGCTCAGAAAAACTTTTTAAAAATATCACGCGATTCCTCGTTCAATTCTGCGTCGGGAACACTCTTCCATAATCACAAAATCGATTTTTTGGGTCTCCGGAAAAATCCCCAAAGATGATCATCCAAGTTGCCCCTCACTGCCTCATGTGCCCACCCATATCGGGCGCGTGGCTTTGCGCCAAGTGCGTGTCTAAGCCCCATACTCAGTTGCGCGAGAGCGTTATGTATGTGGATGACCACGGACCACCAACACTTGGCATGTGCCACCTCCTAGCGATACACACATCTACCAGCCAAAATGCCATTTTCCACAGCATTTTTCAAGGAATTTCAAATTAATCAAAATCCACGCCCCTACCGCGCCACCCCGCCCACGAAACGGTGCAACTGGCATTCCACCACGCGCCCCCATAGTAGAGCATTGCCCTACGCCAAGGGGGCCATCGAGCGCCTCTCCTACGTGCGTTCGCCACAGAAACAGCAGCATTTTCACCCCAAAACTGCTCCCCACAGTGGCCAACTTGACGTTGGGGTGTCACGTCGTGCCTATAGCGACATGCTTTCAGTGGCCTACACGCACGGTGTGTGCAACTTATGCCAAGGGCCGTATCCACCAAGTTTGGTGCGACGAGTGCCGCTATTTCCATAGGTTTGGACGGTTGGCGCAACCCACAACTTTATGGCGCCAACGCACCATGCAATGATTTTCGCGTTTTTGAAAGGGCGCCCACAAATGGTCGTGTTGTCGCGCGGGTGGGTATAAAGCGCACAATAGGCGTTCGCCCGAACTATTCCCACTGTAGTTAGCATGTATGCACATGCAGCCGGCGTGATCCTCGCCCATGCATGCGCTTTGCGATCGAAAATGCAAAACCCGGACTTATGTGGAGGGGTGTGCGCCGCACCAAGCGCGCTCGACGAGGTCGCAATAAGGCGTCTTGGGACAGTGAGCCCTTTCGAGCCCGTGGCTCGCATGTGGATGCGTCATGGGCATATGCAGCCAGTAGGAGCATTGGGGTGATTTAAACATGCCGCGTCGGCCGTATATGGCCGAATGACATATGGCCAACACACCCCTGCACATAAGTTTGGGGTCCCTTTTCGGCAGTCTCAAGACTTCACAAGTCTAGGGTACCTGAACGTAGGGTATATGAGATGAAACCCTGGAATCTCAGAGGGCTTTATAAAACCTGCATGACGAGTGGCTCAAACCGAAGCTTAATGACCTTTGACTAGGGAATCACGCTGCACCTGGTGCGTGGATGGGCGTCGCCTGCAACTGCACCAAAACCGGGGTCGGTATCACGCACACGCCGACGCGCGTGAATAGACAACCAAACGGCGGGATGGCCATGAACGCGTGAGGAAACACATTGGCGAGGGGCTCGGGTGCATTTGGTTGGGGTGCAGCCGTGTGGGCGGCGGCCAGTGCATGTCGCGTTACGATACTGGCATGGCATCAGTGTCGGCCACGCGCAGCAACACCCCCTTGGCTTCAAAACGCTATAACTTCTCAGGGTTTGCTCAGAAAAACTTTTTAAAAATATCACGCGATTCCTCGTTCAATTCTGCGTCGGGAACACTCTTCCATAATCACAAAATCGATTTTTTGGGTCTCCGGAAAAATCCCCAAAGATGATCATCCAAGTTGCCCCTCACTGCCTCATGTGCCCACCCATATCGGGCGCGTGGCTTTGCGCCAAGTGCGTGTCTAAGCCCCATACTCAGTTGCGCGAGAGCGTTATGTATGTGGATGACCACGGACCACCAACACTTGGCATGTGCCACCTCCTAGCGATACACACATCTACCAGCCAAAATGCCATTTTCCACAGCATTTTTCAAGGAATTTCAAATTAATCAAAATCCACGCCCCTACCGCGCCACCCCGCCCACAAAACGGTGCAACTGGCATTCCACCACGCGCCCCCATAGTAGAGCATTGCCCTACGCCAAGGGGGCCATCGAGCGCCTCTCCTACGTGCGTTCGCCACAGAAACAGCAGCATTTTCACCCCAAAACTGCTCCCCACAGTGGCCAACTTGACGTTGGGGTGTCACGTCGTGCCTATAGCGACATGCTTTCAGTGGCCTACACGCACGGTGTGTGCAACTTATGCCAAGGGCCGTATCCACCAAGTTTGGTGCGACGAGTGCCGCTATTTCCATAGGTTTGGACGGTTGGCGCAACCCACAACTTTATGGCGCCAACGCACCATGCAATGATTTCGCGTTTTTGAAAGGGCGCCCACAAATGGTCGTGTTGTCGCGCGGGTGGGTATAAAGCGCACAATAGGCGTTCGCCCGAACTATTCCCACTGTAGTTAGCATGTATGCACATGCAGCCGGCGTGATCCTCGCCCATGCATGCGCTTTGCGATCGAAAATGCAAAACCCGGACTTATGTGGAGGGGTGTACTATCTCATAATACCGCGTCGCTGCCAGCCACATGCTACTGGGGGCGCATCCATATGCTACCGGACGCCCCGACCGCAGCACCAGTAAGGATTACTGTCCGTGCATTCTCTGGACGCCTTCTCTACTCTACATCAGGCACCTCTATCTAAATAAATCAACATTCGGGCCCCCTCCCCCTGTTCACCATATAGGGGTGGGTTCATTATAGGGGGGATAATGATGCAGGTACAGGTAGTGTCCCTGTACCCTCGGTAATAGTACCGGGTAAAACCAGGGGTAAAACCAACCCCATCGGCATCTTTAGGGTTTAAGGTTTAGGGTTTTAGGATTTATATAAAATCCCATCAGCATGCCCATGGGACCGCGCGCGCACGATGGCGGCACAGGCACATTTTTAATATTGCGCGATGACAGATTTCTTACTTATTATTGCGACCGCTGGAATATTTGCAATATATTGTCATTAATACTCTTAACCACCTAGTCGCTACTGCTATTAAGTTGATTCACAGAAGATTTGGCCCTGCGCCGTCGTGGGGCCGTCCCCTTCGCGCCCGTGCTTGCATGCGCCACCGCCGCATCGGCGGCTTGTCCATCACAAGAACATCCCACATCCCACCACCGCCCCCGCATATTCGCCGTGCCCGCATCGGCTCCCCTCGTGCTTTGCAGGAATTCATCAGCTGTTAGCTTCGGCGAAAACATGGGCCACCGATACGACAGCCACAGCCGCAGCCGCAGCAGGAGCCCGAGGGTGCGCGGCGCCAGAGCTACCGCCTGTCTACACTGTACCTGTGACGCAATGCCAGGATCTGATCATAAAAGGCTACTTTTTACTGACGCATGACCCCCTCCTCACCCTTCCTCCGCCCCAAACATTGTCGCCCACCTTTCGTCCTATTGCATCCTTCCTTCCCAGCGTGGCAGCAGACGCGACCGTCGCGATAGCCGCTCGCCAGACGTACGGCGGCGTGACCACCACAGCGAGCGCAGCAGCCGCCGCGACAGAGCCATTTCGCCTCGGCGCGACAACTCCCACGGCCGGCGCGACGAGGGGAAGCACCACGGGTACGGCGCCCACCGGCGCCATTCCCGCGAGGATAGCCGCGGGCGGAGGAGCTCGCCGCCGCGCGACGATGCGCGCGGGGAGCCGCAGTATGGTAAACACCCGGGCCACGCTGCTGCTCCGGGCGATAGCTCGCCTTAAATCGATCGAAGTCCGCCTGTTACGCTGCCGGTCGACCGACGCGCTGCCCCCCCCCCCCCCCCCCCCCCCTTTCCCTACCCCCTGGGCTCGTAGATGGACGCACGCTGCCGCCGCCTCCGCCGCAGCGGTCGCTGCCGCCGCCACCGCCCGCCGAGTTAGACGAGCCGCCCGAGGTTGGGCGGATCCTGCAAGCGACAGTGCGCTCCGTGCGGCCGTTCGGCATCTTCGTCCGGATGCGCGGCTTCTCGCGGGACGGGCTCGTGCACTCCACACAGGTGTCCGCCGACATCGAGATCGCGCGCGACGACGAGGATGACATGAAGGTAGGGGCGGCGAGGCGCGGGGTAGGGCCGGCTAGGGAGGGAGGGGGCTGTGCTTCCGAGGCGCCCTGGCGGGCGGGGGCCGCCGATGGTGCTCAGGCCAGCGATGGCGCGGGTGGCGCCCGCACGGTGGGGCAGGTGAAGGCCATGGAGTTTGTGGCGGCGCCGGGGGAGGAGGTGTGGGTGAAGGTGATGGAGGTGCGCGAGGAGCAGCCGGGCCGCTTCCGCATCGGTTGCAGCATGAAGGTGGGTGCCGGCAAGCAGCCCTGCCCAACCCCGGAAAAGGGAGGGGCTAGCGGGAGGAGAAT
>VCJN01000225.1:0-13893 GCA_006384855.1 Tetraselmis striata | reverse complement strand
GACAACGCAGTGTTTCGAGAGTTAACACACCAGGCCAATGAGAAATCCGTCAAGGGAGTATGCGGACGCAGTGTCGGTTAGCTGCTCCGAAACCATATGCCAAACGCAAATGCCGTGTGCCAATGTTTAAATGTGTGCGCTCAGGTCGTCAGCAAAGTCATGCCAGGCTTTTTCATGGGGTCGCATATCTTCGAATTTTCTTAGGGACATATACGTATCCGTTTCAAGCTTCTGTCGTGAATGTTACTGCAGCTACACATCTCAGTAGAGAGTGGCCATGTTTCTAAATGCCATTCTATGATTTTACCTTGTGTTTTAAATTCACCTCTCGCAATGTGTATGTGTATGTATACTACGGTATAATATCATACATGCAAGTAGGGCTTTCTCAAGGCGCTTGCCAAGGTGGTGTGATACCCTCCAGCCACTCCTAGTCCGCGCTCGTTTCTGGGCAAGGCGCGTTTCTCCCCTCCTTTCCAAATATAAATATATATCAAGTTCCTTGCATGCCCTGTAACAATGGCCACCGTTTACATATAGCTTGTATCTCGATCCCATTTCAATTTTTCTATCTGGCAATCCACAACATCTCTGGGTGGACGGGACATACTCTGCGCGGCTCCGCAGGCGCCACGGGTAGCCCAGAGGGTAGAGAGTGACCGCGCACGGCAGGGCAGCTCGCGTTCAGGGGGCTCCGTGCTTGCTCAGCGGCCGCGTCGGTCTCCGCACTGGCGGGCAACTTCCGCATGGCCGCCTCATACAGCTTGCCGACCGGAGCCTGCGGAGGAATCGTCCCACACAATGACGGATACCTGCTTGAGTGACTCGCCGCGCAGAACATATCAACAAAGCCGCGATGCCCGGGGGATCTAATTCACATTATCAAAAAGTCGCAGGTTTTTAGCATGACCTGCGACGGATAGGCACTGAACTACGTCATGGGTGCTAGAAGGACCCAAAACTTCGTGGCAAAAGCGGGATTCAGTCCTACTCGCAGCAGGCATATTTCGTCCATGTGGTTTAACTGAACGCCGCACGTACGCAACATTCCCCTTTTGTATCCGCAACTGCAACGCCTCAAAAAGCTCAACCGTTCACACCTGTTTCGGCATGGCGACTGCCTACCCAACGATGCATGTACAAGTACAACTACGAGGTCCCTGCTGGGGATATCATCCAGGAACGGCGACTGAGCTGAATTCTGCATCACACATCCTGCGTACGGGAGCTGTTGGGTGACCGGCACATACACCCGCTAGTTCGATACAACCACTGCTGGAGCAGCAGCTCTTGTGACCGCAAGTCTTTTCCGAGGTCATGATTCAGCCCATTTTGGAGGCGACTTTTTGTTTGACTTAATCCGGCCACCTTAAGGATACCTGGGCTGTATATGTATCAAAATCAGTATCAGTATCAGTATCAGTATCAGTATCAGTATCTGTATCTGTATCTGTATCTGTATCTGTATCTGTATATGTATATGTATATGTATATGTATATGTATATGTATATGTATATGTATATGTATATGTATATGTATATGTATATGTATATGTATATGTATATGTATATCATATGTATGTGTATATGAGAGCATAGAGCTCAATGAGGGCGAGCGTACCTGCGAAGCACCCTCAGCTGACCACACGGCGGGGAGAGGTGAGCGCGCATGCCAGCGCACACGGCCTCCTCGGTAGCGCCGCGGCGCTTGAGGTGCAGCAGCAGGCCGCCGAGCACGCGGTTGCGGCCCTTGGCTGCGCCCACCCACTGCCCCAGCTCGGACGTCTCCCCGCTTTGAGCAGTCCGCCGGTCACCAGGGGGCGCGGCACGGCTGATGGAGTATCCACCCCACGTCTCAACACCACTTCTCCATCTCTCTGGCACCAGAAACCGCCCAGGGTTGCCACTGCGGGCGTCGCCATCGCTGGTACGAGCCAGCGTCTTGGGTCGCACTATGAAGTTGATGCGGTAGCGGCCGGCCAAAGGAGAGGCCGAGGCCACGCACGGCATGTCATCATTGGATCCATCCGCCCCGAGCTCCGGATCTGGAGATGCAAACGTGGCGTGGAAGGGCGCAATGAGCATCCAGATACTTTCACACATGGGTCAGACAGGGCAACGCGGCGCGGATTTGCAGCGGAGGCAACAGGTGCTCACGGTGTCCAGGAACGCCTTGGACATGGCAAGTTCCTGCGCCATGCGCGCATTGGCTGCAATGCCCTCCTCCAGCGCCAGGATAACTTCGCTTTGGCGTCCGGCAATGGCGCTGCGCGCCTCTTGCAGTGCTTCCTCACGGGCTGATACAGCTGACAGGCGATTCTGCACAGAACAGGCAAACCGATACAAAATCATCGCCACCACATAACTAGGTATACAACATACGGAGGACAGCATGGCAGACCTGGGATCCTATGTCAGTTTACGGAGTAACAGGCTGGGGTAGTAATCAGCAGCGCTTACATGCAGCTCTTCAGCCGCGCTCATTGCATCTTCAAGCAACGAGGACACGCCTGCTTGGTCGGAAGCCCCAGCGCTTTCGGCGCCCTCCACCAGCAGCAGGTCGCCCTTCAGCTCGGCCAGTCGAGCAGTTGTGGCACCCAGCGAGGTCGACAGCGCCTCCAGCTGCGCCGTCAAACGTGCCAGCTGCTGCGACTTTGCAATATCATCGGCGCCCGGCTCCGCTGCAGCCTCCAGCTGCGCCTGCAGCATCGACGTCGTCGCTAGCTCCTCCGGCAGAAATTCGAGCCAGGCAGGGCTGTCTAGGCCGCGCGACTGCCGGAGCCGCCGCCGCCCATCCGCCCCCAGGGCTGCGCCGACGCCACCGTAGCGAGTCGGGAGGTATGCCACGAGGTCGACAATGATTCGAAAACCTCCGTCGCCATCGTTGCCCGCACTAGCGCTAGCGGACGACACTGCCACCAGCTCGGCGGAGGCCCCCTCGACACCCGCCTGTCGCAGCGCGCTGGCGACCCCCTGTCGCAGCTCGGCGCTGGGCTCGGGCGACCCCGCGAGCGCCGTCGCCATGGAGCGCGCGCTGTCAAGAGTGTTAGAGGCTGTCGGAATCGCCAGACGGAGCACAAGCCGATCCATCGGCGTCACAACAGCCAGGCGCTCAATAGTGGCGGAACCCAACGAATAACGAAAGACGTAGGCGCCAGGCGGACACCGAACCACCTCAGCCGGGCTGCACAGATAGTTCGAATTTCCGCCATCGTAGCCTAACTCCACGGGAACTACGTCGTCGCAAACAGCGCCGCCGAGATCTTCGTCACAGGCCCCCGGGAGAACTTGCGTCACAGCCACCTCGGCGCTGCGGTATTCCCCGCTGGCGATGTCCTCCGCAACCACACCGCACCAGGACGAGTCTGCCGCGTCGTCATCGCACGGCATCAGGCTCGGCAGCGATAGCTCGCCGTCGGGCACACCAAAGGGCAAGATCACGCGTTTTGGATCCGTCCAAGAACCTGTCAAGCGGAGCGACACAGTTGCCGGCTCGACGCCGTCGACGAGGTCACCGGCCGGTAGTGCGCCGAGAAGGTCGGCAATGCGGTCGCAGGGCAGCACTGTGCAGGCGCCATCGCACCAAAATTGACCGATTGCGCAGGGCTCCACGATGGCGACACGGCGCACAGCCGAGCCGAGGTTGAGGTCGCCGTCGAGCACAGCAAAAGTGAGCTCGAAGACAGTGCCAGGTGTGGCGGAGGAGTTTACCCCTGCCAGCGACGTGCCCCGGTGCCAAAACTCGTAGCCGTTGCAGTTGGACGAAAGGCACCTCTCTGGGGGCACACCCGGAGGCAACAGCCATACCCGGCCGGTGAGGTCTCCGTCCTCGAAATCCACCGCGATCGCGCCCTCCTCGCACGGCACCCTCGCCGTTGCGCTCGCCCGCGGTCCGCATGCTTCGTACTGCGAGTGCTGCCGCAGCTGGATCACCGGGCCGAGGGTACCCGAGAGGGTGACCACAGGCATTGTGCCACCAGCATTCTGTTCGCGTCCATCGTAGTACTCGTTGCCGGCAAGCTCGAGGCCACAGGAGCCACCTGACGAGCAGGTGCGCTCGCTGGGGCACAAGACGTCGGGATCCACGCATACAGGCACCACACGAATCGTTCGTGACGCTGTGTACTCGACACCTGCCTCCGTCAGTGAGAACACAACAGTCTGATTGCCAATCCGCGACGTGTCGAGACCGCAACCGCGCAGGCCCTCAGCGTCGAAGCGGAAGTCGGCCTCGTCGACGGCATTGGCGCTCTCGCTATCGGAGAAAACTGGAGCGCAGGCAAGCACCCGCGCGCGGAGGCTGCCAGCAACCAGGAGGGCATCGTCGCCACCGCCGCGCACCTCCACCTCCACTCCGTGGTCGCACTGATCAGCAGGCGCCGAGGTGTTGGTGCAGGCCGCGTAGGGTGCGCCCACCGGGATGCGCACCAGCGGCGGGCCGAGCAAGCGCAGGTCCAGGTCAGGTGCGCGCGGGCCGCTGTTGCCTACAACGCTGTCCGTGGTCACCGTGCCAGCGTCAAGCGCTTGCAGCGCCGGCTCGAGGCCGCACACGCCAAAGGAGGCTGCGCAAGAAGGCGGGCGCCAGCGGTCGCCGGGGCACAGGGCTTGGCGCGGCGGACATTGCACGTGGATGATGCGCCCGACGGGTACTGCGACGTTTCCAGAGGCGTCTTTCACAGAGAAAGTCAGGACGATGGGCGCATCTGCTGGTGTCGGCTGCTCGGAGGGCACTGCGTCGGTGAAGGGCGTCAGGAGTGGCACGTTGAGGGAGAGATCGTAGTTGTCCGTGATGGACACGCCGGGGTCCAGCCAGGGCTGGCCCACAGTCAAGATGTGCTCCATGCGCTCCACCTTGTCCTTGGGATCCGTCAGGATCGGGCCATCGCCGAGCAAGGTGATCACCGGCGGCACCCCATCCAGCTGTGGCACCTCTGTGGCTGCCAGCGGCTGGTCCAGTGCCTCATACCCGTCATCAAGCTGGAAGCCGCCGCCGCCACCGCTCTCTCCATCATCCGCCTGGCAGACACAGCCTGCTGCCAGTTCCTCGCCGGTCGCGTCGTCCTTGCACACCTGCACCTCCCCTGGGGGGCAGGTGGGCGGCGGCGTGCTTGTGGTTGCCGAGGGTGTTGTGGCCGGGGTGGGCGGGCTAGTGGGCAGGGGGCCGGAGGAAGGCGTGGCCGTGGTGGTTGAAGAAGGTGGGGACGTGGTCTGTGGGGATGTCGGTGGTGCTGGACTCAAGGGAGCGGAGGTGGTGGGTGAAGGGGTAGAAGTAGAAGGGCTAGGTGTAGCGGTTGTGGTTTGAGGAAAGGTGGTCGGGGCGGGCGTAGGAGCGGGGATTGAGGTAGGTGTTGGAAATGGCGTCTCGGCCGATGTTGGTTCGGGTGTTGGTGCAGAGTCTGGTGTCGTTGCTGCAGCTGGCGTTGGGGCCGGTGTTGGAGCCGGTGTTGGGGCTGGTGTTGGTGGAGGGGTTGGCGCTGGCGTTGGGGCCGGTGTTGGAGCCGGTGTTGGGGCTGGTGTTGGTGCAGGGGTAGGCGCTGGTGTTGGAGCCGGTGTTGGGGCAGCTGTCGGGGCCGGTGTTGGCCCTGGTGTTGGGGCTGGTGTTGGAGGCGGTGTTGGAGGCAGCGTGGGGGCTGGTGTTGGCGCAGAGTCTGGAACCGTTGTTGGGGGAGGTGCTGGGGCAGGCGCTGGGGGAGGGGTTGGCCCTGGTGTTGGGGCCGGCGTTGGAGGCGGTGTTGGAGGCAGCGTGGGGCCTGATGTTGGTGCAGAATCTGGAACCGTTGTTGAGGCAGGTGTTTGAGATGGGGTTGGGACCGGTGTTGGAGCCAGGGTCGGGGCTGGTGTTGGGGCCGGTGTTGGAGCCGGGGTTGGAGCCGGGGTTGGGGATCGGGTAGGGGCCGGTGTTGGAGCCGGAGTTGGAACCGGGGTCGGGGCCGGTGTTGGGGCCGGGGTTGGAGCCAGGGTTGGGGATCGGGTTGGAGCTGGTGTTGGAGCCAGGGTGGGCGCTGGGGTTGGAGCTGAGGTTGGAGCTGGAGTGGGGGCTGAAGTAGCCGGTATCTCCGTTGCAAGGCTGCACGTCAGCACACGAGCCACAAGTCGGCAAGATAGCGTGCGGGGGCGCAAGCAGAGTTTCAACGGCAATAAAGGAGGAGAGTTTAACCAACGGCACATCATGTGCCATAGTGTAGCTGATAGAGAACGAGCCAGCCCTGGTGGCTCTGGCGTGGGTTCGCCGTGGCATGCGAGGCGGGTATTGACGGGCTGACTAGGGGGGGGGGGGGGGGGGGGGATCTGCCTGTCCTTTGACGCTACATTAACAGTCATACTTAATGAGAACAAATACGGTACGGGACTGTAAGCGATTGATCGCAAGAGTCACACTCGTGGAGTATCGGTACTTACGGTGCCGTGCAGAGACTGCTACGAATTGATCTGGGAATACTGTACAAGATTACCGCTGTGGGTGCACATGTCCGCGCGGGCTGACGTTGATGTAACGACCAGTAGACGTTACCATATCACATCATAGTTGACAGCTCCATCTAAAGCTGAAATACAGCGCTCGTGACATATGCTTCTACGCCTGCACTGTGCATGCTGATTCAAAGAGGGTGCTGAGCTGGGGACGCAAAGCTGCATGAGATCATTTTCGATGCGGGCTATGGTATGTGAGCGCACCTGAGGAGGGAGCCATCCCCGGCAAGCTGCCCCACCACAGCGGATCCCGACACGCCGAATAGGGCCACCGAAGCGCCAAAGCCTGCGCCATCCACAGGCGATTCCGGCTCGATGCTCTCCCCTGCCAGCAGCTCCCACTGCCCAGCAACACCTTCAACATAGAGGTGCACCACGCCGCTTGCGACCCCGCCAGCAGTACTCTGGCCTCGAGCGCCCACCGCCAACACGCTGTTGGCAAATGAGAGTGCGCTGCCAAAGTAGTCGCCAGATGCCCCGCCTTCCGGAGATAGGGAACGAAGACGGGGCGGGGTGAGCACGGCGGGGTCAGTCATCGCAGCAATTGGCCACAACGCGCGAGTTCGTCCATGCATGGCAGCAACAATGATACAGCAGCGCTCACCACTGTTCACCAGCTTCAGCTGCTGGCTCCACACCCCGCCCGACCAGGAGAAGTGGTACACCGCCCCGCCGGCTGCAGACGCCAGCGGGGCACCAACGAATAGGTCGTTACCGCTGGCCGCCAATGTAGCACCGAATTCATCACCCGCCTGCCCGTCGTCTGCAGCTATTTCGCTCTCCCAGTCAAAGTTTTGCGAATTACCGCGGCGTTGGAAGGTGTGCACGGCGCCCGCCTGGCCGCCCGCGCCGCGAGCGCCTACGACAAGTCTATCCTTGTTTTCAGATGCAGGCTCGGCCAGAGCGACAGCGCTTCCAAACAAGCTACCCGCCACCGGGGTGCCCGCCTCGAGGATGTTCTTGTGCTCCCACACGGAGTCGTCAACGTCGCTTCGCTTGAAGATGTGCAGCGCGCCTGAGTCTCCCGACGCCCCTTCGGCGCCCACCGCCAAGTAGTCGCCGAACAACAGCACCGCCGAGCCGAAAGCCTCTCCCCCCGTCCCGCCATCGGGGCCTGTCAACTCGGCGCGCGGCGGCTCCGTCCACAAGCCCTCCGCGCCGTCCGGCGCCGCGTACACCCACACCAGCCCCGCCCCCGAGGCGGCTGCAGTCGCCGCGGTGGGCAGCCCCGCCGCAAGCTCGCCGGCCGCCACTGACACGGCCGAGCCCAGGCCGCCGGGTATGCCAGCAGAATGTATCGTTTGAACCACAACCAGCCCCTCACCTGGACATGTGTGGGCGGGGATTCCGTGAGTAGGGGGTGGTCATTAGCCGATGTAGGTCCGTGGTCATTAGCCGATGTAGAGCCGTGGATACGCGCTCGAACCCGACTACAGGGTGGAAGACATACGTACTGGTACTTTTGGCGCTACTACGATCCTACCGCCGCGTACTGGTACCGTACGAGTACTGTACGTTTAATATCTGCTATAAATTGCTGCTATAGATCACACGTATTGCCACCGTCGTAGTCGCTACTGTGTCGCAGGGAACTCTTACATCCTGACAGCTAGCGCTACATGTACTGCTGGCGAAACATGTCCTCGTAGCGACAACAGAGGCTGATACGATTTCCTGCCACTATCGCTGCTTTGCGTGCATTCTCTTGACGCTCTCCCTGTAACCAAAAAGTACCATTTCCTGCCACCTCTGATGAGCAGCGCAAGCGCAAAGATACGTCCGGTAAACCGATAGGGCACTCCAGGGCACCAGGCAAAGAAGCGCGAGGGGTACGCACCGTTCGCCACATTAGCAGGGCTCCAGAAGAGTAGGATGGCGAGGAGGAGGATCATCCCAAGTTGCCGCCGTGCACAAAGATGCCGCCCTATGGCTACGCGCGCGCGGGGGGGGGGGGGGGGGGGGGGGGGGGGGTTATGGAGGCCACGAGGTCGCACCAGGTACAACCGTGAGCAGGGACGCAGAAACAACCTGTCAGACGACTCAAATTGCCCATGCCGAGGGCAGGCGGCCCTTGGCAACCTGTTCGGGCCCCAAATTCAGATTAAAAGGGGGACATTCGCCTCCCGGGCTTTGTCCAGCAGGAAAGTTGAGGCTGTGGTCGTAGTGGGTGCAGCGCGGAGTGGAGGCGAGGGTGACAGCGGGGGTGCAGAGAACGAACTTTGTTGCCGTACAGGGGGAGTGTACTGTACCGAAACACTGACGCGTACACAACTTCGTACACAACTCCTGCCCGGCGTGCGCTCCGGGCCGGCAGCCAGCTTAGTTCGCCTGTACAGCAAAGCTGGGTTGAGAAGCCTCCCCGGCTCCGAGCTCTGCTCTGCGTATGGCGAGCTGCGTCGAGGCAACGTAGATCAATGCACGAGGCTGGATTTGACGCAGCGACTACCCGCCACGCGTGCCTGTATGTTGCCACGGCCGCCCGCCAGGGCAGGAGCCCGGCCGGGAGCGCGCGGGATAATCGCTAGTATTCGCTCTAGAGCTGAAATTGCGCGCGCGCAGAGTCCTTACTATTACCCTACGGGGTAGATGATGATTTACTACATGCCGCAAAATAACAGGGACTTCAAATCCGCGATGAGAAGGCTGCACGCCAATATTCAAAGGCATCGAATCGCTTCCTGCGGGCAGTATGTGGTAGGCTCGACATGAAGCACCCTGAAGCACCCATGCCGCGCTCGTCGCATAGATATACGGTGGCGTGTGCTAGCGATAACACAAACGGGCGGTGGTGTAGGCGAATCGCTTGTATGCGAGATGGCCCGCGCCACGTTACATATAACGTACGTATTTTTAGTACACCCACTTGGGGGCAGATATGTCATTCACAGAAATGCCCTATTTACATCGCACAGCATGTAGGTCTGTGGTGGCTCTCATGCCTCACTACGAGCGCTCGTGCCCTCGCCCGCCGTTCACGCTTCAATATGGCATTATTATCATGGCACAAGTAGACCCGTTGCAGGAGTGTGGAATCCAGAGAGCCGCAAGGATCAATCGTAGTAGTCGCTACCTTGTACAGCCCCGCGTCCGCCGACCCGCCGACTTGATGGGGCCCGGCGTCCGTCGACGGACGGGCGGCAAGGCGGACGGGCGACGGTCGTCCGGTGTCCGGCGTCCGGCGACGGACGAACGACGGCGTCCGGCGTCCGGGTCCGGTACACGCGGCGGGCTCGGCGCTTCCCGCCATGCCCGCCCCGTAGACCTGACGAACGGCGACGACCGGCCCGACCGGTGGCGGCCGGGCGGCCGGTCCCCCGCCGACCGGTACAGGTACCCGTACCGGTACAGGAAGTCAGCAGGGAGCGCGACGGTTATTTTGACATCCGCGGAAGTATCACGGGATCTATAATTCTATGATATACATTTTCGATCTATCTAATATTCTATCTATGCGAAAGAGTTCCGAAAGTCGGCGACATACTCACAGACTCACTCCGAAATCGGCGGGTGCGGGCGGGACTGAGTGAAGGGCGGCGGCTGCGCGCGGCTGTACTCGCCCACCGCAGCCAATAAGGCCGAGGCCCGAGCAACTTGGCGTTTGGTAACCGGCGATGGGTCCCCACAAGTGGCCGACGCCGGAGCCACGTAATCTGGGGGAGTAGCCCGGACAGAGGCATGCGTGCGCACGAGGGCGAACAACGTGTCTAGGTCACCACGCTCTCAATGCGACAGACGGTTGTATATATATATATATATATATATATTCGCTATAGGGGTCTCTTTCGCGGATGTGGCGAACGAACGTGATAGTTCACGTTACATCTATCGTTCGGACATAAGGCGAGTAAAGTAAGCAGGTAAGTACAAAGGCACTTACCTGCCAAGTCCCCGCACCGCTAACTCCGCACCCGGCATGGACACAGATATCCGAAACCGGGGGCGGAGATAGCAGTGAGGTGAGGTTTACGACCATCACCGCCACCGGGAATCGAACACTGAGCCAACCGCGTACGAAGCGCACGACATATAAATAACGAGCGGGGCACTCGGCTAACCACAAAGGCATCTTTCGCGGATGTGGCGAACGAACGTGACAGTTCACATTATACCGTTCGGACATTAGGCCAGTAATATAAGTTCGCTATAGGGGTAGATTCTCTATAGGGGGATTCATTATAGAGGCACCCGGGTAATGTCACTGTTCATGTACGCCAATTGGTCAACTTGTACGCTGGATTTCCTTCCCCATTCCCGATTTCTGTAGTCGCTACATATATATTGAATGTTGCAGCTAGGGCATTGTAAGGATATATATGTACCTCACAAATCCCCATGTGGGTACCCAGTGCATGGTGCGTTTTGCGCGGTTTCCTTACAGATGGTGCTTCTACGCACGCATTGGATCCGGGATCGATCCCGGGGAGAAGCATATAATATATGATGTGATATGATATGAAGTCCGCTTTGACGGTGGTCTACATCTTCGCGGTGCTGTTGGCTGTGCGCAACTTCCCTGGAGGTCCTTCCGCCCCGACCTCATGCTTCCTTCGTGGTCAGTCCGTTCAGGCACTTCGGAACTTTGTCGCTGGCCAACGTGATGAGTTCCGCCGTCACCTGTCGCGCAAACGGCGGGGGCTGTTGCATCGGGTTTCTGCTTGGCTGCGTGCATGGTGTACTGCTGGGTGGCATTCTCTCTGCCGGTGTGCAGATGGCGAAGTCTGATGCGTGGGCTCATGCCCATTCTGCTTCTTCTCCTGCTACTGCTTCCACCTCGCAGTTGTTGTAGAGGACCTTTCTGATTGTCCTTTTGTGGTGATTTCCTGATATCGCCTTTTGCTGCTAGCTCATGTAATTATATGATATGATATCCCGCAATGCGGATCGCCACCGAATCCCAGCCGAAACGTTGCTGGAGGAGGTCATCCATCCTATGGGGGCGGCGGGGGGGGGGGGGGGGCGGGGGGGGGGGGGATGTAAGGATATTGTACCACAACAAATCCCCGTGTGGGGTACCCAGTGCCTGGTGCGTTTTGCGCGGTATCCTTACAGGCATGAATCGATCAGTCAGCATAAACTCGTACGCCCGAAGCGCCTTCGAGGAATAACATGTACTGGTGCTGGTAGCGTGTGTATCGTACGGTCATCTGACGGCGGTACTCTTACCGTATGTAGTGTTTTCTAGTATAGCTGGTACAGGTATAAGCGATGACGACGATTACGCACGCGATGACGACTACGACGGTCGTACGGCGGCGGTTATGAGATACGACCAGTTGCTTGATGACTATAGCGGAGCGTCGCCTACCCAGGGCTTTCCGTAACTGGATTGCTGCCTAAACGGCCGTCGTAGAGACGCTGCAAGGGTTTCACTGGTGCCAGTCCTGTCCCGGGGCAAAAAAAAAAACGACCAGTATCAGGATTACGTGGAAGGGTTACTTGCTTGATGTTTTTGGTGGTACGAGTACTGGTACCTCCCCGGCGGTCCCAGTACTCGTACCTCATCAGAACTCGGAAGGGCCAGTTTGGGCACCCTGCGGCGCAGATAGACCGACCCCGTTCTGACCGGCCAGGAAACACAACTGAAACTCCCAAAAGCTAATGAGTGTCCAATTTCGCCCTCCGCTTTTTGAATGCGTCCTAGCGCATGCCAACATCAAAAGGCGCCCCACCCACATGATGGACGTTCCTCGGACCGCTCGATCTGGCCCAGAGTTGGCTCTAAACGGACTTACCCCGGGACATGCACAAGCTTGAGGTCTATAGGCGGGAGGTGTTCTAGTCGTTTAGACTTTACCGAACAATCGCTACGCAAGTTGTTGGGGCGATCACAGGGGGCACGGCGCATGCGTCTTTCGGGGCGGAACGTGTGTATTTGCCACCTACGTACCGATTGGCCGATCCGACCGACGTAAGCCTCCGAAACGCCGCTTGCAACCATTCCAGGCAATGGGAGACGGCTACTTGTTGTCTGGCGTAACGAGCCTTTGGGCTTTACAAGACTGTTGCCGATCCGCTTCACAATGTCCTTCCATTGGCTCACTTGGGCGGACAGTCAGTAGAGTGCAGTAAACAATATTATATAATGTTCTAAACTTGTTTATGGGGTTTCCTCTCATTCCCTAATAAAACCATTTTCCGACTACGGTGTTGCTCAGTGCTACGGGTTACTAGGCACCTGTCGTTGCGCCCTTTTTGGGTGCAGCACGAGTAGGCATAAAAGCAGCCATTACAGCTGAGCTTGCCATTTCCAGTTTCGCTGCGTTTCACGCAGCGATTAATTGTCTCGCAATGTGTTGCAAGCAAGGTCACCCCAGGTTGTTCAAGACCACATCCGGCTCACCACTCGTGTGAAATTCTCATTTGTACGTCCGTGCGTCATCATGTCAGATGGAGAAGAACCCGTCGTTTAGCCGACACTCGAATTGCTACAAACAGTAGACGTGAAGGCCCAGTTTATACATTAATGCGTGAGCTTGCAACAACGTTAGCTCGATTGACGGCTCGTGACCGTGTTGTTGATGGAGACGGAGCACATGGCTCGGTTTCGGCGCAACGCGTCGCGGGACAGCCGACAGGCAGCGGGGGAGCCGCAGAGCGCCCCGACTTGCTAGAGCTAGCCCAGAGCGACCGTGTCGGAGGAAAATCCGCGAGTGACGAGGACGACTACCTCGCGGTGCCCGAGCTACTGCAACGAGCATAGTCAGGTTTCGAGGCCAATCGACCGGCCACTCGAGTGATGGGGCTTTTTGCCTTGAGCACCGACATGACGAACGAGTACGTCAAGCATGATGACCGGCGCCTGCCGGCCCAAAAGGATTAGTATCTTTGGATGTCGTGTTTTGGAGCCCACATGGCCGCACTCTGCGTAGCTCTCGACGAGCTGCTACCCTACGTCCCTGCTGCCAATCAAGACTTCACTCCCTACCTCGCGCGTGCTCGGAATCATCCGAAGCCATCGACAAGGCGTTCTATTTTCGTCTAGCCTTCCTGCGGTGGCTTAAAGAGGTCGAATGTATGCACGGTGACCAAGGTGTTCTGGACGTGTTGCGAGCCCAGCATTTTCAGCCTGCTGCCGGGCATATGGGCTTTGCGACTTTCGGGGATCTGATGAAAGAGTACGAGGGTCGCGTCTTCGATGCGACAGTTAGTAGCAGCGCAAAAGCTACCGCTACTGCTCAAGTGGCGGCATCGGCTGCAAAACGCGGGGGTGGACGTGGGCGTGGCAGCGGTCGGGGTCGTGGCCGCCTGGTGAGCACGAGTGACGGCGTGGGGCGCCTTTCGTCGGAGTTGCTAGCGCGCTTTCCGAGGCCACCTTTCGGTGACCGCCGCACGGCGAACCCTAGCAGCTCAACGGCGGGATGAGCGCCATAATGTGTCCGGACCGGAACCCCCCTACCTTACAGACTTCATTATACCTTCCTC